>CAUZXS010003437.1:37500-78876 GCA_963585895.1 Sepioteuthis lessoniana
AGCACCGTTTCCCATCAAGGCGATAGTGACGTCTCTGAGTGACACGTCCGCTTCGCGCGCGCGTGCGTGAACACCTGCGTTAATGTTGCACCTAAGTAACCCATGCACTGAGCCGAAAGGTTCTCAACCAAACTAAACCCAAAGGCATAAAACGAAATCCCTCGGCCATTATATTACATATTCAATCATTAAGGTAATTCAGATGTTTAATTAAAAACTCCCTTACTGCTGTTGGCCCAGTCTTCTGAGACGGTTAAAAACACCGATTGCATCTTTGTTGAGGTGTAAGACTCCCCAAACGACTGTTCTGGATATGATATTAAACAATCTGATGGTGAAGTTCCAGTAATGGTGGAGCTTTGGGGAATGCGCAGTACCCCTTTATTGCCATCGCTTTGGCCCGGAGTGGTAGCGCTTGACAAGGTCCTATCTATGAGTCAGATAGAACTGTTTTATATGTAAACTGTTTACTTTGATATTTAAACCGAGTGTAAACGAATGACATGCTAAATTGAATTGCTTGAAATAGAAGCGTTTAATTACTAAACTGTGATACATAGCAATACTTGGAATCATTTAACGTTGTTGACGTGTTAAACTTAATTATTTGAAATTGAACTGATTGATCTTTCAACTGGGTCTAAACAAATGACTGTTTGATTAAATTGTTAGTAGTATATAGCAATAATTAAAAATATTCAACTGTGTGGAAATAAAAGATTAATAGTTAATATAATTGTTCGTATTAGATAGAAATAAGTGAAACCATTTAACTGTAGACAAAATAAATGAGGGGGTTTCCTCGTGGTGTAATGGTTAAAGCGAATGACTGCGGAATCGTAGTACGCGAGTTCGCGCTATTACGTTCACTTTCGGGCAAATACTCTTGGGAAAGGTATGAACCCCCTTATCCTCCCAGGTATGGGTTAAATAGTACCACTACTGTTCTTCTAGGAGAATAGATTTGGCATTAAATAACCTACAAAGGTTGATATGCCATTAAACAAAGAAATCAAACCAAACCAAACAAAATAAATGAGCTAAGGCTCGTTTGAAAATTTTAACTGCAAAATGTGTTTAGAAATCATATTTGATATATACGTATAAAAAGTGTTTGGCATTAAATAACCTACAATGGTTGAGATGCCATAAAACAAAACAAACAAACCTACAACTCTTGTTTTTTCAGCAAAATTGAACGGTTGGGTGGGACGGGAGACTTGGTGATATGGTAATAGTTGGTTAACCGTATAATAGCTAATACATCGGTGTGTAGAGGGTGGCTCTCCTCTTTTCTCTGAATTGCCTCACACCCTTAATATGTACCATAGAATGTTGAGTGTTAAGCCAGTACCATTTTATTTGGTTGTTTGGGTTTTATGGTATATCAAATTTTGTTGGTTCCTTAATGCCAAATCCATTTTATACAGTTCTATTTATTTATTCAGTTCATATAGTTCTATTTCAAACAATTCAATTTAGCATGAGTACATAGTTTAATTCTCAAAAAAAATTTCTATTTCAAGTTATTCAGTTTAGTCAAAAAGTTCTATCTAAAATAATTCAGATTACTATCCATTGGGCTGATCAGTAGGGTGTTCACCAATAATCCGGGAGACCGAGGTTCAATCCCAGGTCGACTCATATCAAAGACTCAAAAAATGGTTCTTGATGTTCCTTGCTTAGCACTCAGCATTAAGGGGTGTTGATCAAGCAATCCAGGTAATGGAGTACCCCCGCTACACCTCGTTGTATTAGCTATTGAAAAGAGGGCCTCCAGATCACCCTCCACTCAGGTCGCCAAATTTACTCTACTTACGTGTATAAGTATAGTTTTTGTTTACACACAATCAAATGTCAAAAGTTATATTTCATGCAAGTCAGTTTCAATGTCAAAACCTGTTCCATTTAAATCAATTCAGTTTAGCATACACTTTTTAAATGTCATAACATTCCTATTTCAAGCAATTCAGTTTAACATAAGCACACAGATTAGTTCTCTTTTACCCAGAGATAGGGCCCTATCAGGTGTTACCATTCCGGGCCAGAGCAAAACTGAGAGACATGGCAATGAAGTGGTACTCCGCGTTCCCCAAAGTCCCAGCATCAGTGCAACCTCACCATCAGATTGTTTTAGTTTCATACCAGGACACTCGTTGGTTGGGGGCGTTTCTTACCCCTCTGCAGAGTAGCTATCTGCATATTCTACAGACTGAGCTAACTGGAAAAAATCCTATTAACTAGACACACGGAGGATTATATTACTTCAATTTGAACATTATAAAATATAAAATTAGTTATCATTTCTAAACTACACAATTGAAACGCAGTACAAAAGAAAAATCAGTTCCGAGCTTCACTTGTTTGAAATATACAGTTTACCTATTTTTTAACTACATACAGGGTGAAACGATAAAATTGTCGTCCTAAAGAAAACAACACTACCGCTTTGATTTAAAACCTATATTGAAAAAATCAGTTCAGCTAACTTGATTATGTAGTAAAGCTGACATCTACAGGGTGAAACGATAAAATTGTCGCCCTAAAGAAAACAACACTACCGCTTTAATTTAAAACCTATATTGAAAAAATCAGTTCAGCTAACTTGATTATGTAATAAAGCTGACATCTACAGGGTGAAACGATAAAATTGTCGCCCTAAAGAAAACAACACTACCGCTTTAATTTAAAACCTATATTGAAAAAATCAGTTCAGCTAACTTGATTATGTAATAAAGCTGACATCTACAGGGTGAAACGATAAAATTGTCGTCCTAAAGAAAACAACACTACCGCTTTATTTTAAAACCTATATTGAACAAATCAGTTCAGCTAACTTGATTATGTAGTAAAGCTGACATCTATTCAATGTAGTCGCCTTCAGCCTCAGTCACCACCTCGATACGGATCCGGAACTGTGAGCATGTATTTTCCACAAGCGCCTACGGGATCTCGGCGGATGGCGGTGATGAGGCTGGCTTTGGTGTTGTGGGAGGTCATGTTGGTGATGTTCTCGATGTAAGACCAAACGAAGTAGTCCAGCGGGTTTAGGTCGGGGTAGGAGGGGGGCCAGTGAAAGAAGGGTACAAAGTCGTAGCACTCCTTCTGAAGCCAAGCCTGGGTCTCTTTGGACTTGTGGGCCGGCACCGAATCCTGCTGCCACACCCAGGGTCTGCTACCGGCCACCTGATTGCACCACGGGATCACCACACTCTTCAGCACATCCAGGCACACTTTGGCATTGACTTTCAAGCCAACTTTGAAGATGTGAGGTGGTATGATGTGGCCCTCACTTGAAACCACACCAAAGACAATAACCGTAGCCGGAAACTTTGTTTTCATCACCCTGGGCAAGTTTAACCGTCCAGATTTGTATTTTGAGGGTGCTGGCAATGGTCCTGTTGTCATAACTTGGATCGGTAGAGAGCATGTGTTGTACAGCGGCGCATCTCCGATCTCGGTCGTTGAACGTTGTGTCACTTTCAGACATGATAGAAGGCTCCTATCGCCATTGGGGTTTGTACACAACTGGCCAACTAGTAGATGGTCAGCAACAAAAAAAGAAGACCGGTTTTCATTAAACGGAAATGGAATCATGTCGTCCTTTCTAGGGCGACAATTTCATCGTTCTATCCGGTAACTTGGTCCATGCCAAGGCCCACTCTGACCTGGAGTAGTAGTATCTGATAAAGTCCTATCTACCGGTCAAATAAAACTAGACTGTTTAATTTAGCTAAACTGAATTGTTTGAGGTAGAATTGTTTGATCATTTACCAGCTTGTAAGTCAAAAACTGTGAACTTTAGCTAAGCTGAATCGTTTAAAATAGAACTGTTTTTATTTTTAAAAATAAGTGATGGCTCAGTCCTCCAGGGCTGCAGAATACACAGAATGCAGCTCCGCATAGGGGTAAGACTCCCTCAACAAGTGTCCCGGATATGACACAAAACTATATGCTATTAAGGCTTCAGTAATAATGGAGCTTTTGTAAGCTCAGAGAATCTTATCACTGCCAGCTGCAACGTCCAATCTTGCCCGGAGTAGAAGCACTTGAAAGTGTCTTTTCTATGGGTCAAATGGAACCAAACTGTTTAATTACGCTAAACTGAATTGTGTGAAATTATCTGTTTGATCATTCAACGGTGTGTGTACATTAAATAAATTGAATTGTTTGAAATAGAACTGTTTTTACATTTATTTGTGTTTGAAATAGAAATGTTTTTACTTTTACAATATGTGATGCAGAATACACAGATTGCATGTCTGAAGAGGGGTAAGACTCCCGCAAAGAGTGTCCTGGATAAGACACTAAACAATCTGATGGTCAGGCGTCAGTAATGCTGAAGCTTTGAGCAATGCATGGGTACTTCTTCATTGCTTTCGCTCTCAGGTCCACTCTGGCCGGGAGTGGTGGGACATGATAGGGTCCTTTCTATGGGTCAAGTCGAAAAAAACTGTGCAATTACGCTAAACTGTATGGTTTGAAATTATTTTTTTTTACATTTATGTGTGTTTAAACTGAGTACTTATCCTATTTACCAAACCCCTCCGCTCGGGCAGGATATGACACAAGGTCAATTTTTTAAGCGGAGTTTAACAGGTTTGAATTCAGAGTTTTCCTTCTCCTAGACTAGTTGCCTCACCAAGGCTGAAGAACCTAGTCTGCCCTACTATTTACCCATAGCTGGAGGTAGAATAATTGGATTCACACCTTTCCCAAGGGTATTAGTGCTATGTGAAATCCAATCAGTCTTGTCCAAGATTTGAACTCGTATCGCCGTATCCATATCCTGTGACGATAACCATTACACCACGGGCACATCCAAAACTGAGTACTTATGCTAAACAAAATTGATTGAAATAGAACTGTTCTGACATTAAATTTTGTAAAACGAAATGTATACTTATATCAACAGAATTGTATGAAAAATATTTTTTTTTGACGTGTAAAGTTTGTGTTTATGCAAAACTGAATTCTTACAAATAGATCTGTTTTCAAATTTAACTGTGTGCAACCAAAAAACATATACTTATACTAAACTGAATTATTTGAAACGTTTTATTAAAATGACTTAATTCAGCGTTAAATAACCCGGAAAGGGTTGATACGGAGTAAAACAAAACAAGCAACAAGCAACCAAACAACCAAACATAAATTCATTTTCTTTACTGACTGCTTATTTGGTTATACTGACACGCCAACCAGTTCGGGATTATTTTTTGCTATTGAATAGGAAAATGCGTACATTGTTCATTCATACTCACATTTTTGTAAGATTCGGCTCAAGCAAGTGTATTTGAAAGAAGCACAAGATAATCTTTGTTATGCACGTGTCGATGTCTATATCGGTTGATGAGACATATTAAGTATTAATAACTTCTTTTCATTCACTTAAATGGTTTTAAATATTCCCATCTAACATAAATACTTTTATATGCACACAGTTAAATGGTTTAAAGCCTTTCTAAGTTACACTAGTAACTCAATTAAACAGCAGTCATTTGTTTGAACGTAATTTAACTGTCAAAACTGTTATATTTGACCCGTAGATAAGATCTTATCAGGTGCTACCACTCCTGGACCATGGAGCAATGATAATAAAGGGGTACTCCGTATTCCTCAAAGCTCCAGAAGAGGAGTCTCACTACCAGATCGTTTAATGTATCATTATATCTTTCTTTGGGGGTGCAGCTACTCCAGTCTGAGGTGCATTCGGTATATTATTCAGCTCCATCCCACTGGGCTACATAAAACAAACTTCATTATTTTAATCAAGTGAACGCTCTTTCATTAATTGGCAAGTCTCAAAAATAAGAACCAATATGCATATTGTTAAAGTAATAAGTATTGACACAATCCCTCTGCGGTGGACACAATGCGACCCTAGGTCAATTTATTTGTAAACTAAAACTGGTTTATATTCAAATGATAATGATTTTCCTTCTAAATATATAGTAAAAACATCACCAGCTAAGAAGAAAACGCTTTTTTCATCAAATATTTTAGTCGTTCGTTAACCTGGTGTTGTATAGCCATGACCAACTATACAAACACATATGTATATGCATGCAAAATCATAACGACAACACAATAAAGACGAGCGACACAGTTCTTAGAAAAAATATACCTCTCACTTTATTAAAAAGGTTGTGTGTGAGAGGGAGTTGAAGACCGAACAAAACTGCAACATATTGACCCCCACTATTTTGGCCATAACAGCGTTTCTTTCCCGTTCTCCTGGGCTGCTCAACTGGGGGCCTGGGGACCAAGTTATTAATACTTAATATGTCTCATCAACCGATATAGACATCGACACGTGCATAACAAAGGCATGGACAGTTATCAATAGACTATCGGTCATATGGATGTCAAACCTAACCGATAAAATGAAACGCAGTTTCTTCCAAGCAGCGGTCGAGTCGATACTGCTATATTGATGCACTACATGGACGCTAACAAAACGGCTGGAGAAAAAGCTTGACGGCAACTACACAAGAATACTGCGAGCAATACTGAACAAGTCCTGGAGGCAACACCCCACAAAGCAGCAGTTATACGCCACCTACCACCCATCACGAAAACTATCAAAGTTAGATGAACCAGACATGCAGGACACTGCTGGAGAAGTAGGGACAAGCTCATAAGTGATGTTCTCCTTTGGACCGCTTCACAGGGCCATGCAAAAGCAGGGTGACCAACTTGAACCTACATACAGCAGCTCTGTAAGGATACGGGGGGGTAGCCCTGGGGACCTGCCAGAAGCGATGAAACATTGGGAAGTGGTGAAAGAGGGTCAGGGATATCTATGCTGGTAGCATGACAAGATGATGATGATGATGAATACTAAATAGAACCATTCCTGTTAGAATATCTGGAAACATTTAACTGTGTGCATACAAAAATATTTATGAAAGATAGAAATATTTGAAACCATTTATGTGATTGTAAACAAGTGATTAATACTAAATAGATAAGACTACCTCCAAACTATTGAATTAAAAATCATATGTATAACCATTTAACAGAATGAAAACAAATGAGTTTTGGCTTATTGGCCTCCATGTCAATGCACACAAAACGAAATATATGTGCTATAATCAAAGAGGCGACACATCCTCACGAGACAGAACCTCTCTGAAACTGGTAGACAAATTCACCTACCAAGGAAGCAGCGTCTCATCAACCGAAAAGGACATCGACACTCGGCTAACGAAGGCATGGACAGCTATCGATAAGCTATCGAGCATATGGAAATCAAACCTGACCGATAAAATGAAACGCAGTTTCTTCCAAGCAGCGGTCGCATCGATACTGCTGTATGGATGCACTACTTGGACGCTAACTAAACGGCTGGAGAAGAAGCTAGACGGCAATTACACAAGAATGCTGCGAGCAATCTTGAACAAGTCCTGGCGGCAACACCCCATAAGACACCAACTATACGGCCACATGCATCCCATCACGAAAACTACCCAAGCTAGACGAACCAGACATGCAGGACACTGCTGGAGAATCAGGGGCAAGCTCATAAGTTATGTACTCCTATGGACCCTCACATATGGCCGGGTAAAAGCAGGAAGAACAGCTCGAACATACGTGAGGATACGGGATTTAGCCCTGAAGACCTGCCAAAGGCGATGAACGATAGGGAGAAGTGGCGAGAGAGGGTCAGGGATATCCGTGCTAGCGGCACGACATGATGCTGATGATGATGATATATAAAGAGAATTTGGCATTACATAAGAAACAGGGGTTGATTTGCCATAAAACTCAACCAAACCAAATCAACTCTGTTTTATGTAAGTTCACGAAGAGACCAATGCCTCCGGGAAATGGCTTTTTCTCCAAGAGATTTTTTAAAAAGCGTTGGTGCTACCATACCATATTACTGACACGGCCATTGTATGAAAGCAATTCTTCAGAAAGTGAGGCAACTCAAGTCATGAAGACTTAGGTTGTTAAAAAGTATCAGTGCATCAGTATGTAGACCATTTTCATAGAACCAAGTACCTTATGATGTTTCTTTGATGTTATGTCATAACTGCAGCTAAGGGAGACATACCTAAAACAAAAGTGTGAGAGAGGACATGGCTGGCAGGTTAGAGATGTATCGGTTCAAGCTATTTAGAATCTTGTCGCTTCTAAACCACCGGTATTTTGTTAGTTATCGAGCATCAACATCGGTAGAAAGACAATGTGTGGCAGGAAAGGTTGTGGGAAGCGGTTTAAGCGTCTAACGTTTTTAACATTACCGTTGGGCGTCAACGCTTCTACTAAGCCTCGAGTAAAAGAAGTGATTGTCCTCAGAGACTCAGAGTCTCCTGTCTCCTTTAATTCCAATGAGCTGAGACGTGAGGAGTGCTTAAACGCACTTGAAAGACGCCGTTTCATCTGGCGTAATTATTAAGACCAGAGGAAAATGGTAGAAAGAAAGTGAAAGTGAAAATACAATTGGATGCTTCTGCAGGTTTAGGAGAAATGGAACTTTCAGAGTTGAACTAAAGGGCAACACTTTATGTGTAAAATACAAAACTTGTATAAGTTTTGTATTACTACTTACAGAAGAATAAATTCATAGAATCCAAAAGGCGAAAAGAGACTTGAAAGAAATCCGTAAAAGAAATTATATACTTTTTAATGTCATATGTATGTATAAATTTAAAAGTATATATATATATTTTTTTTCAAGAGTCTACGACAATTTTAAATGCATGTACAAAAAAGTCTGGAAATTTATTGAATGCACCACTTATATATATATATATATATATATATATATATATATATATTTTTACACATAAAGTATTGCCCTTTAGTTCAACTCTGAAAGTTCCATTTCTCATATATATATATATATATATATATATATATATTAAAAGTTTTATGATTTCTTTTACACACATGCATGGATATAAAGCATTCAATGTATATTATTTCTCAAATATGTATCGCCATATTCCACCAGAAAGGATCTGACACAAGGTCTTTTTAAACTGTGATTTTTTTTTTAAGGGAAGGTATAACACAAGCCCAGACTCGTGCCCTACTATACTATGCTGGTCTTAGACTAACTTGGTGTGATGTGAGCTAAGTGACCCCGCTGGACTTGGAATCACAAAGTGCAAGGTTAGGCTGGAACGTATGCCTGCTCAGAGATTGAACTCGACCCGATGGTTTATTGCTATGCTGGGTTTGTTGATGATACGTGCTCGCGCAATGGTCGTCCCACCGAAGCTAGGAGCTATTCGGTCTCGAATCTATCACTGACCTGGATACCACGTCTGGCACGAATGTCTGACGGCCTAGCTATAAAGGCCGTAGAAATATTTCTTTATATATAAAATATATATATTTATATATAATGATAATAATGATAATAATTAAATGTATATATATATATATATATATATATATTTATTTATTTAATCCATGGAAAATATAGTTCTGCAACCTAAGGTTTCTTGATGTTTATAACATCAGGCAGTTAAGAAGCTCTCTCTATTTATATCAAAGCTACATACTTACGTGGTACCTTCAATAAGTTTCGCATGGAAGCACCGGATAGGGCCCTATCTCTGGGTTAAATAGAACTAACGGCATACTTATGATAAACTGAATGGTTTGATTAAACTGAATAGCTTGAAATAGAAATGTTTTGGACAATTAAACCATACTTACATTTAAACTGCGTGCTCATGCTAAACTGAATTATTTGAAATTGAACTGTTTTTGACATTGAAACTGTACCTACACTAAACTGAATTGTTATATATAACTGCTTGAATAGTTTGAAATAGAAATGTTTTTGACAATTAAACCATACTTACATTTAAACTGCGTGCTCATGCTAAACTGAATTATTTGAAATTGAACTGTTTTTGACATTGAACGTGTACTTACACTAAACTGAATTGTTATATATAACTGCTTGAATAGTTTGAAATAGAAATTTTTTTGACAATTAAACCGTATTTAAACTGTACTTACACTAAACTGAATTTTTATATATAACTGCTTGAATAGTTTGAAATAGAAATGTTTTTGACAATTAAAACGTACTTACATTTAAACTGGGTGCTTATGCTAAACTGAATTATTTGAAATTAAACTGTTTCTGACATTGAAACTGTACCTACACTAAACTGAATTGTTATATATAACTGCTTGAATAGTTTGAAATAGAAATGTTTTTGACAATTAAAACGTACTTACATTTAAACGGGGTGCTTATGCTAAACTGAATTATTTGAAATTGAACTGTTTTTGACATTAAAACTGTACCTACACTAAACTGAATTGTTATACATAACTGCTTGAAAAGTTTGAAATAGAAATTTTTTTGACAATTAAAACGTACTTACATTTAAACGGGGTGCTTATGCTAAACTGAATTATTTGAAATTGAATTGTTTTCGACATTGAACCTGTACTTACACTAAACTGAATTGTTATATATAACTGCTTGAATAGTTTGAAATAAGAATGTTTTTGACAATTAAACTGTGTACTCATGCGAAACTAAATTATTTTAAATAGAACCGATTATTTACATAAAATGAATTTGGCGTTAAATAACAAATAATGATTGATATGCCATAAAACCCAACGAAATCAAACAATAAGTTTTTTTTTTAGCCACACGTGCTTTCTAATTGTTAAATAATGTTTTTTTTTTTCTGTGAATATCAGATTCTGGTTTGGTTTCTTGGCATATCAACTCTTTGTAGGTTATTTGATGCCAAAGCTATTCTCCTAGAAGAATAGTAGTGCTACTATTTAACCCATAGCTGGGAGGATAAGGGGGTTCATACCTTCCCCACGGGTATTTACCCGAAAGTGAACGTAATAGCGCGACAGGAGTACGAACTCGCGTACTACGATTCCGCAGTCCGGCGCTTTAACCATTACACCACGATGACACCCGCCTTTGATTCTGTGTAGATATGAAACGATTTCGTTTTATAACACTCCTATGTAGTTATGTATCCCCTGCAAAAAAGGAGGAGACTGATATCAGGCGAATTTTTAAACGAAGTACATCTGGATGAATTCAGACTCAATAATTTTCCTTGTGTGATTACCAACGGTTTGGTTTCTTTGTTTAATGGTATATCAACCTTTGCAGGTTATTTAATGCCAAAGCCATTCTCCTAGAAGAACAGTAGTGGTACTATTTAACCCATAGCTGGGAGGATAAGGAGGTTCATACCTTTCCCAAGGGTATTTGCCCGAAAGTGAACGTAATAGCGCGACTGGAGTACGAACTCGCTTACTACGATTCCGCAGTCTATCACTTTAACTATTACAACACGAGGACACTCCCCTATAATGTGTATACAAAATACTCTATCTGTGTTTTAACTCATATTACAAATATTCATTATGTTCATCGTAGATTTGTTTAGTGATAAACTGTTGTTTATCACACCTCAATCATTTTTCAGTAGTGGTACTATTTAACCCATAGCTGGGAGGATAACGGGGTTCATACCTTTCCCAAGGGTATTTGCCCGAAAGTGAACGTAATAGCGCGACTGGAATACGAACTCGCCTATTACGATTCCGCAGACCATCGCTTTAAATATTACACCACGAGTACATCCCCTATGATTACCAAAGGAAGCTAAAGAAACAAGCCTGCCTAAAAATGTCCATTTTGTAGAGAAACGCAATCTCACTCACGATTTGAACTCAGTTTTTCAAGTATATTTTATTCGACGATAATAGGCCAGTCGGATAAAACTGCAGAATATACCGACTGCATCTCTGCCGAGGGGTAAGACGAGTGTTCGTGATATAACATTAAGCAATATGATGGTGTGGTTCCAGTAATACTGGAGCTTTGGGGAATACGAAATATCCTTTAATTGCTCCCGGGCGCACTCTGGACCGGAGTGGTAGCAGCTGACAGAGTCTTATTTATGGGTTAAATAGAACAAAACTGTGTATTCACGCTAAACTTAACAATATGAAATAGAACTGTTTTTGGCATTTAAACTGTATACTTATGCTAAACATAATTGTTTGAAATAAAACTGTCTGACATTTAAATTGTGTACTTATGTGAAATTGAATTGTTTGAAGTAGAACTATTTATTTATATAACAATCGATTTGGTAGTATTTACATACAATGGTTAATATGCCATAAAACCAAACCAATTCAAATCATACAACGATAACCGTAAAGCTATGCCTGCATCTAGTACATAGAACAAGTATATAAATTATAAATTACTAAAAAAATATTCGACTTTTATTGTCATAGAATATTTGATTACAAATACTAACGAAACTGAATAAAAATGTATATAAAAAAAAGATTCCCCTATTTTGATTTTAATTAATTTCTAAATAAAATTACACATTTCAAATTATATTGATTATATCAGAAATCAATAACACACAGTAATTAATTATTAAACCCGATTTTTGGGGGAAAAACAATATGCAAATCATCCACAGCATATATTACGTAAACCTTTTTCTTTTCATGACATATAACACATTGAAGGACTTTGAACACATTAATAATATTGGCGTCTCTGACGTTAGCGCTGGGTGGGTGTTATTAGGCTGAATCTGCTCGTCCTATGGGGCTTTGCATGGATGAGTTCAGATCTTGGGGCCTGAGGTTACACAAAAATAGGGAAGGCAGATAGGAGCAAGCATTTTTTTGTGAATTATGCGTCTCCACAATATATGACCTTGTATGAAATCCTACGTGGTAGGAAGTCTGATTAATATGAATATCACGGGCCTGCCTGTCATTTAAGTCAGTCGGCTGTTATCAATTTAAATCACCTGGTGCCAAAGGACTGTCCCCGCCCCGGGTAATACCTACTGAGCAGGGATGAGTTTATTGGTTGGCGCCTCAGTTTGGTTTAACTTGATTTGTTTCGGTTTGATTTGGTTTGGTTTGATTTGTTTTTATAGCGTATCAAACAGTGTACGTTATTTAATGCCAAATTCTGTTTATACATATATATTAATATATATAAATATGATGAGGTTTGGTTGGGTTTTATGGCATATCAACCATTGTAGGTTCTTTAAAGCCAAATCCTCTTCATACATATATATTAGATATATACTTTTTGGTTTGATTGTGTTTTTAGTATATCGGCCATTGTAGGTTACTAAATGCCAAAACCTATTTATACATATATATTAAATACATGGGAGTTGGTTTAGTTTAGTTTTATCGCATGTCAACTATTGTCGGTTATTTAATCGCAAATCATCTTTATACATTTATATTAAATATATAGGCTTTGGTTTTATGGCATATCATCCATTGTAGGTTATTTAAGGCTAAATCCTTTTTTATACATATACAAGTATATTAAATATATATATATATCATTTGGTTTTGGTTGGTTTTATGACACATCAACTATAGTCGGTTATTTAATGCCAAAATTACTTTAGACATATATATTAAGTATATAGAATTTGATTTGGTTTGGTTTTATGGCATATCAACCATTGTAGGTTATTTAATGCCAAATCTACTTTAGACATATATATTAAGTATATAGGATTTGGTTTGGTTTGGTTTTATCGTATCTCAACCATTGTAGGTTATTTAATTCAAAATCCTCTTTATACATATATATTAAATATATAGGATATGCTTTGGGTTAGTTTTATGGCATATCAACCATTGTAGGTGATTTATATTTCATCAACATCATGTCACGCTATCAGCACGGATATTTCTTACCCTCTCTCACCACCCAGCACTATCGTCCATTGGTAGGTCTTCCGGGCTACATCCAACATCTGCACAAAGCTGCTGAATGTATGTTCGAGCTGGACGTCCTGCCTTTGCTCGACCCTCTGAAGGCGCCCACAGGAGTACATCACTTATGAGCTCGTCTCTAGATCACCAGCAGTGCTCCGCATGTTTGGTTCGTCTAATTTTGCTAGTTTTCCTGACGGGTGGTAGGTAGCCGTTAAATTGCTGTTTTGTGGGGTGTTGTCTGCTAGACTTGTTCAATATTGCTCGCAGCATTCTTGTGTGATTGCCGTCACGTTTTTTCTCCATATGTCCACGTGGTGCATCCATATAGCAGTATCGATACTACTGCTGTTTGGAAGAAACTGCGCTTCATTTTATCGGTCTGGTCTGACATCCATACCACCGTTAGCCTATCGATAGCTGTCCATGCCTTTGCTAGCCGTGAGTCGATGTCTGTCTCGGTTGATGAGACGCTGCTCCCTATGAAGGTGAACTTGTTAACTAGTTTTAGAGTGCACCCATTTAGTGTGGAGTTATAGCAGTAAGTAAATTAAACACATTCTATATGGCTACTTGATATATGACACAGTACAAATAAATTGCATGTACACTGTATGCTTTTCTATATCCTTTTGGCATAAAAAAAAGCCCAAACTAATAGATATGCCGTTTAAATCAATCAAGCAGTCAGTAAAGAAAATATAGTTAAGTAGTTGGTTGGTTGGTTGGTTATTTTGTTTTCGGGGTATCAACCATTTTCGACTTATCTAATACCGAATTAAGACATTTTGATAAAACTTCCAAACAATTCAGTTTAGTATTAGATTAAATTTATGATTACACATAGCTAAATATCAAAATAGTTCTATATAAAAAAAAAATTGTTTAGCTTTAGTACACGGTATAAATGTCAAAACATTTCTATTTCAAACAATTCAGTTTAGTATAAGTACAGTTTTTGTTTACACACTGGTAAATGATCAAACAGTTCTACTTGAAATAATTCAATTTAGCATACGTCAAAGTTAAATAGTTCCAAGTATTGCTATGTATCAATAACAATTCAATTAAACATCAGTCATTTGTTTACACACAGTTAAACGATCAAACTGTTCTATTTCAAACAATTTAGTTTAGCATAAGTACACAGTTTCAATGACAAAACCGTCCTATTTCAAGCAATTCAGTTTAGCATAAGTACACAATTTAGTTCT
This sequence comes from Sepioteuthis lessoniana, assembly GCA_963585895.1. Lineage (NCBI taxonomy): Eukaryota > Metazoa > Mollusca > Cephalopoda > Myopsida > Loliginidae > Sepioteuthis > Sepioteuthis lessoniana. The sequence continues at coordinate 52,458 of CAUZXS010003437.1, forward strand.
ATTTAACTCATTGATAGAACCCTATCAAGTGCTACCACTCCGGGCCAGAGTGGTCCTGCGAGTGATGGCTGTAAAGGTGTACTCCGCTTTCCCCTAAGCTCCAGAATTAATGGAGTCTAACCTTCAGATTATTTCGTGTCATATCAGGACACTCTTTGGAGGAGTCTTACCCCTCTACAAGAGAAGCAATCGGTGTATTCTACAACCGCAGCCGAATAGGTCAGCTTTGGTGTGGGGAATGCGTAAAGGGCCTAGCATTTTTTTATGACAGCCGTGCATGAGTCTCACCTCCCGACTCAATCAAATGACTTTGTGCCGCATCCTAAGTTGGTGGAAAATTAGTCAAATAACATAAGTAAGTAAGTAAAGTTAGCGACCATAGTCGAGGGTGACCCGAAGGCTCCCTTTTCGATAGCTACTACACCAAGGTGTAGGTGAGGGCGCTACTCCATTCCCAGGATTGCTCCACTTTACCCTTGAACCGTACCTTATGATGCTGAGTGTTAAGCAAGGTGGTATCAAGTACCATTTTTAAAGTCTTTGGTATGACTCGACCTGGGATTGAACCCAGGTCTCCCGGGCCATTGGCGAACACTCTAACCGCTGGGCCAACGAACTTCGCTTCTCCTGTAATTTTTGGGGCCGTCTATCATTCGCAAAAGTTTAGTGCGAATATTATTCCAATTTCAGTTGGTCTTCCCCATGCAATACCAGCTTAGCAGGGTTGAATTTATCGCTAAGAGCCTGAAGTGTCTAAAAATAGTATACCGATGGGACCAAAGCCCTCAATGAGTCTCGATTTGTATGCTGCTCCCCACTGTTAAATGACCTTGTGCCAAATACTGATTTTTGGTTAAAAGCCAATTAATAACACTAGCTTCATACCAGTCCGTTTTCCCGGGAGAAAGCCTTGTTTTCGCGCCAAGTAGGTGTTAATGAACTGATTGTCTGGTCCCAGAATACCTTTCCTGATGTCAATACCTGCTTGACAGGAGTTAGTTTACCACTGGCGCCCTCAAAAGTGAATGCTGAGAATATCAAGCTTTTTTTTTTGTAGCAGCCACATGCGAGTCTGGATTCGTTCGTGTCCCTTACATTAAAATAACCTTGAATTAAATTTGGCCAGGATGGAGGTCGGAAGGAACATTTGATATCATATGCTGTTTTGAGGCTAATCCAACTCAGCTAGTCATTGTTAAGGACATCATTAATAAATAATATACAAAAAATAGATTATTAAGAAAGATTAAATGATGGTGATTTAAAAATCTTTGCAAATATCAGGTAAATAACTTAGGGAATTAGAAGGTCGGGGTGAAGTGGTTTCGGTTACAGGCAGACACTTAATTGTCGTATTATAGTGTGTATGGTTTGGTTTCTTAGTTTAATGGCATATCAACCTTTTATAGGTTATTTAATACCAAAGCCATTCTCCTAGAAGAACAGTAGTGCTACTATTTAACCCATAGCTTGGAGGATAAGGGGTTCATACCTTTCCCAAGGGTATTAGTCTTAAAGTGATTGTGACCTATCAAGGTTTGGTTTGGTTTCTTTGTTTAATGGCATATCAACTTTTGTAGGTTATTTAATGCCAAAGCTATTCTCCTAGAAGAACAGTAGTGTTACTATTTAACCCATAGCTGGTAAGATAAGGGGGTTCATACCTTTCCCAAGGGTAATTGTCCGAAAGTGGACGTATTAGCGTGACTAGAGTACGAACTCGCTTACTACGATTCCGCAGTCCATCGCTTTAACCATTACACCACGAGGACACCCCCCTATAACGTGTATACAAAATACTCTATCTGTGTTTTAACTCATACTGCAAATATTCATAATGTTCATCGTAGATTTGTTTTGTGATAAACTGTTGTTTATCACACCTCAATCATTTTTCATTTCAGCAATATGCAAGTATACGCAAGTCAATAACAGACTAATTCCATCAAAAATACAGGAAAAAAAACTATTTTAGTTGATGTATATTTTTTTTAGTTTATTTGAACTTTTTCCAATGGAACACGATTTTTAGAAGCTGTCAAAATGTTCGTTTGTTGCTCTATCTCCAATTATAAGTGGAACCTTCAATAAGTTTACAGACTTTTTTTGTACAGGCATTTAAAATTGTCCTAGACTCTTGAAAATTCAGTATGTTATTGCTATCTGATGAGATGATTGACTAACATTTATGATTTCAGTCTCAAATGAACAGCTTCAGTAGCAATTGGAATACAACCTACTAAAGCCTGATTGTCACAGCTGGTGAATTTCAAAAATGCGATCTAGACGGGAGGACACTTTAAAAGAACGATATGCAATAAAATTCTGTTAAACTTGGAAAAAATGCCACAGAAACGTATGGAATGCTTCAGACTTCTTTTGGAGAATCTTGCATGAGTTGAGCATCAGTTTTTTAGTAGCATAAGCGATTCAATGAAGGCAGGGAGTCTGTGAGGGATGATGAGAGGTGTGGGAGGAGTAAGGAAATCAATAGACCAGAGTTGATTGGCCAAACGGTTAGGGTTAGGGTTACTAGGTTGAGATTTTAAGCGAGTTCAGGAAGAGATTCCGTCGGAAGATGCCAGCACTCTTCAAATAGGGTCAGTGGCATTTCCACCAGGACATTACACCAGTCCACTACTCCATCCTTATCACAGACTATTTGACCAAGATAGGCATCAAGACAGTTCCTCAGCCCTTGCTTGCTTCCTGGGGCTTTTGGTTATACCCTAAGCTCAGAGGCTGTCGTTATTAGACAATTGAGGAGATGAAAGTGGCTGTGACGAAGGTCATTGACACGCTCACACAATAGGATTTCCATGGGGCCTTGCAGAAGTTGTTGGAACGGTACAACAAGTACATTGCAGCCGGAGGAGATTACTTGGAAGGTGACTAGAGTTTCATGTGTATACTAGGAATAAAAGTGCCCATAAGAAAAAAAGTCTGGAAACTTATTTAATAATCCTTGTATTTTGCCCAGTTGGTTGGGGCTGTAAAGTACACCGACTGCTTCTCTGCAGAGAGGTAAGAAAAACCCCACCCACCCAACGATGTACTGTAGCCCAGACTATAGAATACACTGACTGTTTCTCTAAAGAACGGTAAGACACTCCCTCCCAACAAGTGGCCCGGAAATAACACAAAACAATCTGGAGTAATGTTGGAGCTTTGAGGAATGAGGAGTACCTCTTCATTGCCATTGCGCCCAGGTTCACTCTGACCCGAAGTGGTAGCATCTGATAGAGTCTTACTTATGGGTAAAAAAAAAAAAAAATAAAGTGTATACTTATGTTAAACTGAATAGCTTGAAATAGAACTGTTTTGACACTTAAGCTGCTTACTTATTTTAAACTGAATTGTTTGAAATAGAACTATTCTGACATGTAACAGTGTTTAGCAAAAACTATACGTATACGAAACTGAATTGTTTGAATTAGAACTGTTTGACTAAACTGAATAGCTTGAAATATAAATATTTTTGACAATTAAACTGTGTACTCATGCTAAACTGAATTGTTTGAAATAGAACTATTTTGAAATGTAACTGTGTGTAGCAAAACTATACGAATACGAAACGGAATTGTTTGAATTAGAAATGTTTGACTAAACTGAATAGCTTGAAACAAATATTTTTAATAATTAAACTGTGTACTCATGCTAGACTGAATTGTTTGAAATAGAACTATTTTGACATGTAACTGTGTGTAGCAAAAACTATACGTATACTAAAATGAATTGTTTGAATTAGAACTGTTTGACTAAACTGAATAGCTTGAAATATAAATATTTTTCACAATTAAACTGTGTACTCATGCTAGACTGAATTGTTTGAAATAGAACTATTTTGACATGTAACTGTGTGTAGCAAAAACTATACGTATACTAAAAGGAATTGTTTGAATTAGAACTGTTTGACTAAACGGAATAGCTTGAAATATAAATATTTTTCACAATTAAACTGTGTACTCATGCTAAACTAAATTGTTTGAAATAGAACTGTTTATTTGTATGAAAATGGGTTTGGTATTAAATAACCTCCACCAGACAACAACTAAAGGAAATTTGAAACCGTTCTTGCCGATTCCATTCATGTGCCAATAACCGTCGCATTTAGTACACATTTCTAAGCTGGGCTAACTGCGTTTTATTTATTTATATTTTTATTTTTTTAAATCAGACAAAAACGCTAAACTTAAGTGTTCTTTCGTGTTGGAAATTGAAAATGTCATATCGTCTAATACATGGGTCAAATGGAGATCTCACCATATCTGTTTTTTTTTTTTTTTTTGATAATGATTAAAATGTTTTTTTTAGCTCATTTCTCTTTTCTTTTTTTCTCTCGCTGAACAGGTAAAACATTAAATAGAATGATTTTTATTTTAAAATTTTTCCTCTCTTTTTTAAAGACCATACCTGCTCAGGTTCGTAACTGCAGGAAACGCAGTTTTTTTTCTCTGCCCGGATCAGAACATTTTTAACTAGAAAAGAAAATGACTTACCCTTGAATCGTGTTCGCTTCTCCATGGTACATAGGCGTGTCTGAAAGTAGATAAAAAATAAATACAATTGAATTAAATTCTAAGAGAGAGAATATTTATTTCAAGCTTCCAGGATTTTTGGTTTGTTAATATGGATTTTTTATTGTACCAAACGAAACCGCTATGTATTGGATGATAAAAAAAGAAAGAAAGAAATAAGACACCTGACCAATGAAGGTGAAAAGATGGTGAGGGCGATTAGATTCCAATTGGTTACGTTTATTAAGGTTTCACTTAGAGAGGAATCTCAAGTGGAACGAAACTGGAGTTCAGGTTTCATATACAACCAGAAGATCATTTCAGTGGAATAAGGAGCAAAGGATGAGGCAACTGGAAGATAAATTAGCATTATACTTAAAGAAACGTCAGACATATTTACAGGGTGTCTCAAAATAGACGCAACCAATTAATATGAAAATGATCTCTTACTTAAACGAGCGCAAAGACGGTCATTTAGAACAGGTCGTGTTAAAATACATCGTTTGAGCAAAAGACGTCAAAACACTGTTTCTTTTAATTCTAAGTTGGGCTAATCGCTGAAATATAATCATTTTCAGGACATGCAATATTTTTTAAGTTTTTTATCTCAATAATAAAACATTATCATATTAATGCATTTATTTTGAGACAGATAAATGATTTTTTCTTTAAAACTTGTTATTGTATACTATTTTCACATCTGAAACAAAAAACAACAGAACATTATTACTAGTAGACTTATTAGTAGTCCCATGCATATTGAGACATCATATATATACATATATATATATATATATATATATATATATATATATACGAGACATATATATATGTACGAGATATATATATATATATATATATATATATATATATATACGAGACATCCAATATATATATATATATATATATATATACGAGACATATATATATATATATATATATATGTATACGAGTCATCCAATATATATATATATATATATATATATATATAGATAGATAGATAGATAGATAGATATAGATATATATATATACATACGAGAGGGTGTATATGTGCGCATGTACATAAAAGGATTTACTGACTGATTGAGCTCGACAGTTACATAGATAGATATTAAATGACTAAAATAGATAAATAAACATATTTGAAAAGAAATAAACTCACACACACACACACACACACACACACACACACACACAACACACACATATATATATATATATATATATATAGAGAGAGAGAGAGAGATAAAGAGAGGATTGAAAAACAAAGTAACCCCAAAAGAAATGAATTTATTACGAAAGAAAGTCAACGTTAAAACGTTTCATTTATAATGTACTTTCCTCAGCGCTCAAAAATAATGAAACAAGTGTTGAGAGAACAACGATAGATGCTTGACAAAACACTACTCGTTTCACCATTTTAAGTCCTGATGAAGGTTCATTAAAGTTGAAACGTTTTAACGTCGATTTTTCTTTGTTATAAATTCATCACTATTGGATTACTTTGTCTTTCAAATTTCACCACATTGTCGGATTCTTTTCCATTTTATATATATATATATATATATATATATATATATATATATTAGGAAGTTTCACGAAGAGATTGGTATTTGTATATATATCTATGTTTCCAGCTTGTTGTTTTCGTCAGTTACAAACTGGAAACATACGCAAGTATATATAGTGATTTACAAAGCTCTTTGCTTCGATGTGGCACAAGGCCGAATGAATGGGGCGCCCAATGAGACTCGAACTGTAGGTTTGCTAGTCTAGCTTGCTAACCGTTACACCACCAGAGGTGCCCACGCAAGTATATATATAACACGTATGGAAACACAAAATAGATAAATTCAAAAAATACGAATCTCACTGTGGACCTTCCTAATTTAAATATATCTTTACTCTTTCTTCGGACCTACAACAACCATCTTTATATATATATATATATATATATATATATATATATATATATATATATGACAGTATTTAATCCAGTACATCTGGAGTTGGGAACAATTTCAAGTAGGACAATCAAAATATCAAATATAAAATATTAGATTTAAGTAATCCTGGCCAAGATCCTAATGCAAATAAAACCCACAAAGAAATTATTTTTCAATGATTTTTAATATTTTTTAAATAAGTATTTGAATGTTTTGACATGTATTTTTCTAGCTGTAAATGTTTCCTCTGTTAAATCTGAAGAATGATGAAACCGGATGTTTCTTTACAAGCATTGAACAAGTCCTGGCGACAACACCCCACGAGACACCAACTATACGGACACTTGCCCTCCATCACGAAAACTATACAAGTTAGACGAACCAGACACGCAGGACACTGCTGGAGAAGCAAGAACGAGCTCATAAGCGATGTACTCCTGTGGACCCCCACATATGGATATGCAAAAGCAGGACGACCAGCACGAACCTACATACAGCAATTATGTGAGGACACAGGATGTAATCCTGAAGACCTGCCGGGGGCGATGAATGATAGGGAGAAGTGGCGAGAGAGGGTCAGGGATATCCGTGCTAGCGGCGTGACATGATGATGATGATGATTGCTACTTGAAGCGGAAATGTTTGTTTTATATAGTAGAAATAAGGTTCCTTTTTGCTTTTTAAAATGTTTGCTGGAAAATGAGAATAAGTTATTTTAATCTATTTACTTATTTGATCTGAAGAAGTCCTGTGAATCTTTTAGAGCATTGATTTATACCAAAGCTTTTTTAACAGGATGGATTTATTTGTCGCTGCCTCCCACCAGACAGGACTTTGACACAAGGTCAAAACCCCGAAGGCCGATAAAAGTGGAAATAAAGCGGATGGGGAGTTCGGGAACGAGTCGAGACTTGAACCTTGCTGCTCTATGCAACTCATTGACCCACTAAGTGCAATGTGGGTCTAATAAGCCAAGCAGTTTCACGAATCCAAATCTGGATCCGGTCACTATGCTGGGTTATAGCTTGAACTAGAATGCAAGTTCTAGTGCTATACAGAAGGGACAGAGGTTGAAGCTCACCCACTCGAAGGTGGCCCAGCCTAACTGGGAGCCTTTCTGTCTCGAATCTGCCATTGATTTCTATACCCCATCCGGCACGAATGCCAGACGGCCCAGCAAAAGCCAGGGAAGTACTTAATAGGATTTTTATCAGGATGAAAATAAATCTATAATCTTAATGTGACCGATTATTGTTTTATATATATATATATATATATATATATATATACATTTTTTGAAAATCATTTTCAACCATATTTTTAGTTAATCTGAAAAAGCCCTATTAACTTTTAGGGCATTGATTAATATCAATGCTTTTTAACATGAATGAAATAAATTTATTATCTTAATAAGACCGATTGTTGTTGTTTTCTTAATATATATATATATATATATATAATGGAAATGCATATATGTATATATATGCAGTGATTGCTTAGTAACCTGAGATAGCTGGCTTAAAAGATGGATATTAGACTAAGGTAGGCAGATGAAGCTAGTAGAAATATATGAATAGGCTGAAATTCATGAGCGGTCTGATACTAAGTCTAACGTAAAGTTGGGCGGGTTTCGATCCCAACTTCAAGCGTCCTACGTCTCTACCACACTGAAGAGTTGTGATAAAACGAAACAGATCGTCTGTGGATTACAATATATATATATATATATATATATATATATACAAACTTTTCTGCCACGGCTTAGATCGTGCCAATTTTAGTCCTCTTCCTGAATTGTTACGGCATTAAATGACCTATGAAGTATGATATGCCATTAAATAAGGAAAGTGAAGCCGGTTTATTGGCTGTCCGTCAGCAACAGATAGATAGTTTACTTTGAAACGAGGAAAACAAATTGTTGTTCGTAGACTAAGATATCAAGGTAGCTAGTCTGGTACGAAGGTAGCTAGCGAGCTAGATAGATATTTACACTCAGAAACTACAAACTGTTACTGAATGGGGAAAAAAAACGGGTAACATTTTTTTTTTAATTCGTAAATAATAGACTTGCTGTTGATGCTGCTGGATAGACGATATATTCTTTATCAAGACCTACCACAGCAGAAAGCCTTATTTTTGACAACTTCAAAAAGGTTTTTTATCATTGGCAATGCTGGTGCAATAGATCCATAGGAGTTATCTGCCTTGGACTTCCCATTCCTTTAACTAGTACTTTTTTTTCTAAATACTATCGAAATAATGCAAAAAATTATAACATAGTATTTTTACGTTAAAGCAATGCATTGAATTTGCCTATTATCTTTCAGTCTGTGAACAAAAGCAAATATTTAGGTCCCATAACTTGGAGAATGTTCATAAACGGAAAGTAGAGAAACGTTGACTCTACAGCAGAACAGAAGAACAGCAATTTTAAGAGGAGAATGATATAGAGTATGGTCATAAATAATTCTAATTAATTTGTTTTGATTATACAATGTTTCAGAGGAATTAACTCTCTTAGTTTTAGGCTTGGATGAGTTTTTTTACGGCATATCAACCATTTGTGGGTCATTTCATGCCAAAGCCATCCTTATAAAAGAACATTAGCATACTATTTAAATCCACAGCTTGCGGGGATGTATGGGTTCATAAATTTCAGAAAGTCTGAAAGTGAACTAAGTGGCATAGCCATTGTTCGAACGCGCTTACAATGATGTTACTGTCCATTAATATAATCACGGAGTCTTTCTTTAGCTTCAACTTTGAAGAAAAATCTGATTTTTATTTTAAAAAATTGGGACCTTGAAATGTTACGGACACTCCAGGTCAGTGTGAACCCGAGAGTAATGCCAGTAAAGGAGTACTACTCTCTCCCAAGAGCTCCAGAAATAGAGGCTCACCAGCAGATGCAGTTTAGGGTTAACACAGGACACCTCGTTTTTTTTTTTTTTTTGGAGGGGGTAGATTTTTATCCACACCGACAAGGCGGAAAAAATATTTGGTCGTATCAATGGTCGTATCAATAAAAAGGTAATGTTAGCATGACACTGATTATTCAAGATTTGTTATACTAATTTAGGTCAGAGTGGAACTGGGAGTAATTTGCAGAAGAAGTTTAATGCTATACCAAGTGTTCTAAGGGTTAATATATCGTATTATTGTACATAAATATAGACGGTGATGACTGAGAAAATTACTTTCTATGAGGCTGTTCCGAGATCTGATTGAAAACAATTGGCTTTTCACTTGTTAAATAGGAAGTGGAATTTACGTTAATATAATAATAACGTTGTTTCAATTACTGGTTTTGATTATCTAAAAAGTCACTGGTAGGATGGATTGGGAATTATTTTAAATGAAGGGAAAATTTAACTCTGTCGAGAAGGAGACAGAGAGAAACAGGCAGACGTAAGACAGACAAAAGCAAGGAAGGATATATATATATATATATATATATATATATATATATAAAGAGAGAGATAAGGAGAGAGAGGATAGAAATGTAGTGATAAATAGGAAGAGAGATTGATAGAGAGGGATACATAGAGAGAGAGGGAGAGAGGGAATGAAAGAGAGAGAGAAAGAATGGGAGATTGAAAGTGTGAGAGAGAGAGAGAAGAGATAGAGAAAGGAGAGAGGAGAGGAGAGATAGCGGGTGGAAATATAGTGATAAATAGGGAGAGAGATTGATAGAGAGAGATTCAGAGTGAGAGAGAGAGAGAGGTGGGAGACAGAGATAGAGAGAGAGAAAGGAGAGAAGAGAGGATAGATAGAGGGTGGAAATATAGTGATAAATAGGGAGAGAGATTGATTGAGAGGGATTCAGAGATAGAGATAGACAGAGACAGACAAAGAAAGAGAAAACGAAAGAGAAAAAGAAAGAGAGAAAGAGACAGAGAGACAGAGGGAGAGAAATAACACTGGACATTTATCTCCTTCAATCGAAAGGTTTGCATTCAGCCCTTTTCACATTTGTCCAAATGACTGACAAGTAAAGGAAACAGAAAAACGAAAAAGAAAGGATAAATCAGAAAAATAATGAATAAAGAGTTCGCTATTAAATCAAAGTCTGCCCCCATCCCCCTCCTCAAGTTTTTTTTTTTTTTGGCGGGGGGGGGGACAAATCAGATTTCCCCCGTGAATATTTTATGAAAATTCTCGTTGTTCCTATTGAATTATAAATCAAGATTACTTGTCTGGATTTTCGTTTGGCAGACAAAGAAAAAGTTGTAAATTATTCAGATGTTCGTTAGTATTTATTGAATATTTCGATTATTATTATTATTATTATTATTATTATTAGAGTTTTTTTACATCAGTGTAAGCTGATGGTCTTTCACTGGAGTTTGAGTGACAGCAAGTCTCTTCAAGTCTCCAGGACTCTTCTCAGTATTCTGGCCGTTTTCAATAATGTTGTCGTTTGGAAAGTCTCCACTCGTCCGCCAGCTTCCAAATCCTCCAGGCCCTTGAATAATTCTTCAGTCACTGTACCAAAAGCACCAATCACTATCGGTATAATTGTCACCTTCATGTTCTATAGTTTTTCATTTCTCAAGCAAGGTCGAGGTACTTATCCTTCTTTTCACATTCTTTCAGTTTTATTCTGTGGTCAGCCGGGACAGCAAAGTCGACAATTTTGAAAATTCTTTTCTTTTTTTTTTTTTTGGTGATTATTATAAGGTCTGCTCTTCTGGTTGAGCTTTGGTGATCAGTGTGTATGTCATAGTCCCATAGGAGTTTATGTGTGTCTTTTTTAGGAGAGCTGCTGGGTTGTACATATACCATTTGTTAGTGTGGTCAAATATAAATTTCATGCTCATTTCCCAGCGGATCCCCTTGCCCACCCAATCGTGTCTCGTCTTATACTCCTTCTGTGCTAATTTGCTACATTCGCTTATTATGTGATTGATCGTTTCGTCTGTTACTGCATAGCCTACATTTGCTATTTTGTTGAGTCGTATCTATTCTCACTTTGATATGATTGGTTCTTATGGCGTTGTTTTGTACTTGTATTCGGAGAGATTCAGTTTCTCTCTTAAGGTTTCCTTTTCTTAGCCACGTCCAGGTTTTCTGGTGTGAGATGGTGTTTATTAGTCGTTTGAAGCGGCCATAGAATTGAGCTTTTCCATATTTGTTTCCTATTATTATCATTATTATTAATAATAATATTATTTACTCATTGAGTGTTTCTCACAGCAGAATTACTCAATGTCTTCTCACTTTGATATGATTGGTTCTTATGGCGTTGTTTTGTGCTGGTATTAGGAGAGATTCAGTTTCTCTCTTAAGGTTTCCTTTTCTTAGCCACGTCGAGGTTTTCTGGTTTGTGATGGTGTTTATTAGTCGTTTGAAGCGGCCATAGAGTTGGTTTTTTTCCATTTTTTTTCCAATCATTATTATTATTATTATTATTATTATTATTATTATTTACTCTTTGAGAGTTTTTCACAGGGGAATTAGCCGATTTTCTCTCGCTGGAGTTTGAGTGATAGCCAAATTACAACTGGTATCACCGTCACTTTTATGTTCCATTTTTTTTTTCAAAATCCTAGCAAGCTCGAGTCACTTATCTTTACTTTCGCTTTCACTTTTACTCTGTGTTTAGCCGGGATAAGTTCACAATTCGGCAAGCTTTCTTTTTCTTTTTAAGTTGACTATTATTAGGTTTGGTGCCCGTGGTTTATTGGTTATCGTCACAGCAAATGGACACGGCGAAACGAGTTCAAATCTTGAAAGAGACTGATTGCATTTCACATAGCACTAATACCCTTGGGAAAGGTATGAATCCAATTATTCTCCCTCCGGCTATGGGTAAATAGTAGGACAGACTGGTTTCTTCAGCCTCGGTGAGGCAACTAGTCTAGGAGAAGGAAAACTCTGAATTCAAACCTGTTAAACTCCGCTTAAAAAATTGACCTTGTGTCATATCCTGCCCGAGCGGAGGGGTTGGTTAATAGGATTATTAGGTTTGGTCGTTTCACCGAGATTAGGCGATCCGTTTGTATTTCAAAATCCCTCAGGAGTTTGTGCGTTTTATTTTCCAGGACGGATTCTGGGTTGTACATAGACCATTTGTTTGTATAGTCAAACTTTAATTTTTTGCACTATTCTCAGTCGATCGCCTTGCACACCCAGTCGTGTGTTGTCTTATACTCTTGGGTTATTATGTTGCTTTATTATTATTGGTAGAGTGTTCGCCAATGGTCCGGGAGACCTGGGTTTAATACCAGGTCGCGTCATACCAAAGACTTTTAAAATGGTACTTCATACCTTCTTGCTTAACACTCAGCAATAAAATGTACGTATCAAGGGTAAAGTGGAGCAATTAAGGGAAAGGAGTAGCGCCCTCCCTTACACCTTGGTGTAGTAGCTATTGAAAAGGGAGCCTCCTGGTCGCTCTTGACTACGGTCGCCAACTTTACTTATTATTATTATTATTATTTACTCCTTGAGAGTTTTTCTTCTCAGCGTTAGCTCATGGTCTTACACTGAAGTTTGAGAGACAGCAAGTCTCATCAAGTCTCCAGGACTTTTCTCAGTATTCTGGCTGTTCTCAATTATGTTGAAGTTTGCATGGTCTCCACTCATCCTGCAACCTCCAATCCTCCAGTGTCTTTAATAATCCTTCGGTGATTGTAACAAGAGCACCAATTACAATTGGTAAACACGTCACCTTCATATTCCACGTTTTTTTTTCAGTTCTCTAGCAAGGTAAAGGTACTTACCTTTCTTTTCATTCTTTTTCAGTTTTATTCTGTGGCTAACCAGGAAAGCAAAGTCCACAAGTCCTCTTTTTTATTATTATAATGTCATGTCGTCTGGCCGAGATTAGGTGATCTGTTTTTATGTTAAAATCGCGGAGGAATTTATGTGTCTAATTCTCCATCATCGATGATGGGTTGTACATATACCATTTGTTTGTAGGATCAAATTTAAATTTCTTGCGCAATTCCCAGTGGATCACCTTGCCCACCCAGTTGTGTCTAGTTTTATACACTTCCTGTACTAATTTGCTGCATTCTCTTATTATGTGATTGATCGTTTCATCTTTACCACCACATAACCTACATTTGATATTTTGTTGCGTTTTATCCATATCTCGCTTTGATATGACTAGTTCTTATGGCGTTGTTTTGGATTGCTATTAAAAGAGATTCAGTTTCTCTCTTAAGTTGTTTAGTCACATTCAAGTTTTCGCGTGTGAAATGTTGGTTATTAGTTGTTTGAAACATCCACAAACTTGTCTTTCTCCTCATTTTTTTTTTTTTTTTTTGTTTTCTACTTATTGCCATTCTGTTGGTCCTCGTGTTGTAACTATAATTTCTGGTGGCTATAATCAATCTTTCTCCGCGTCTTCCTATGTAGACTACAAGTCATTGTCCTGATGCGTCAATGCTGTTTTCAATGGTGGCAAGTCCTCTTTCTCTTTCTTTTCTTGACACATATAATCTGTCACCGTCATATCTGGGATGAAATGCCTTATGCATGGTCATTAGTTTTCTTATCTATTTGCTTAAGTTCTTTTTTGGTCCACTTTAAAAATGATCCCAAATATCTTACGAGGGGACAGCCCTGGTATTTATCCCTTTGATTAGTTTTCTGCGACATAGTTTTGCCTCTAGTAGCATTCTCGTTCTCTTGAAATATTCTTTCTGAATTTTTTCTTTCATCTCCTCTTGTTTAATGGTGTCAGCTTCCAATATTCCCAAGTATTTGTACGTTTCCTTTTCTCCGGGCCTTGTACCATAGCCATATACATGAATATGCGAAATGGACATATACTGTTCATAAATATATAACACAGAACATAGGAATCTTGAAATTCAAAAAACACGTACCGACTTCTCTGTTCAGGTACGAAACCTTTTATTACCTTTGAGTTAAGGGTTTCGACAGAAGGAAGAGAGATACACATTCTTTCTATTCTGGCTTTTTCATCTGACCCCCGCCCCCAACACGTGTGGCACCCGCCACAAAGGTCTCAGCGAGCAAGCGAAAATCAACCGTCTTCCCCCGAGGCAGGTCTCATCTCAACTCCTGACTTTTTCAGAATCTCCTAAAATCCTCCGCGCGCTTCCGGTGCGTGACGTCATTCGCACTCCGTAACCCCGCTTCCAATGTGGGTTATTGTGACATCTCTGAGTGACACGTCCGCTCTGCGCACACGCACGTGAACACCTGTGTTAATGTTGCATCTAGGTTCCCCATGCACTGAGCCGAAAGGTTCTCAGCCTAACTAAACCCATAGGCATGAAAATCCCTCGGCCATTATATTACAGCCTTCTAATTTTTTTTTTTTTATTTGGTTATTCCATCCCGTCCGAGATTTGGCGTTTGCCGCTTTTCATTATAAGCGTGCGGTAATTTTCGATGCCAAATTCCATTCCTTTGTCGTGGTTGTATATTCTGGCTGAGTGTATTAGAGTTTCCAATACTTTTTCATTTTTGGGAAAATTATTATTACTATCATATTTACTCCTTTAGAGTTTTTCACCTCAGTGTTAGCAGATGGTTTTTCACTGGAGTCTGGGTGACATCAAGTCTCCTCAGGTCTCCAGGACTCGTCTCAGGATTCTGGCCGTTCTCAGCAATGCTGTGATTTGGATAGTCTCTACCCGTCCGCCAACTTTCAAGTCCTCCAGGCCTTTTAATAATCCTTCGTTTATTGTGCATAACGCACCAATCACAATTGGCACAATCGTTACTTTCATGTTCCACAGCTTTTTCGATTCTCTAGCAAGGTCGAGGTACTTATCCTTCTTTTCACATTCTTTCAGATTTATTCTGTGGTCCGCTGGGACAGCAAAGTCGACACTTTTGCAAATTCTCTTTTTTTTTTTATTTAATATTATTATTATTATTATTATTATCTTACCCCTTGCAAGTTTTTCACACCAGTGAGGACGAGTGATCTTTCGCTGTTGTCTAAATGATTGCAAGTTTCCTCAGGTCTCAAGCATTCTTGTAAGTATATTAGCAGATCTCAACAATGCTGTGGCCTGGAGAGCCCCGGTTCTTCTTCTGATTTTCAGTTCTTGTACACCAATTTCTAAGCCTTTCGAATCTGTTCCAAGTGCACCAACAACAGTAGGTATCACCATCACCCTCATATTCCATTGCTTTTTTAGTTAACTGGCTAGGTCCTATTGTTAGTGGATCGTTTCGCTTTTAATTATTTCCACTAGACAACAAGTTCTCCTTTTTGTTAATAACTACTGAGTCTGATCTCCTGGCCAGGATTAAGTGATCCATTTTTATTTTAAAATCCTAGAGAATTTTATTCGTCTCACGTTCTTAAATGGATTCTGGCTTGTGCAAGTGTCATTTTCTCCTTGAGAGTTAAGTGGGTAGAGTGTTTGCCAATGGTCCGGGAAACCTGGGTTCAATTCCAGGTCACGTCATACCAAAGACTTTAAAAATGATACTTCATACCTCCTTGCTTAACACTCAGCAATATGTTACGTATCAAGGGTAAAGTGGAGCAATCTAAGGAAAGGAGTAGCGCCCTCTTCTACACCTCGGTATAGTAGCTATTGAAAAGGGAGCCTTCTGGTCGCCCTCGACTACGGTCGCCAACTTTACTTACTTCCAGGGGCTCGTTCCCTGGAGTTTGTGCAACAGCAAGTCTTCTTTGGTTTCCAGGACTCTTCTAAGTATTCAAGTCATCCTTAATGCCGTGAACTGTATGGCGTTGATTCTTTCTCAGATTTCCAATTCATGACTTTGAGGACCGTCCCAAGTTCATCAACAACAACTGGGATCATTTCTCAACATTGTTTAATTTCTCTTTCAAAGTTCAATAATTATTATTTATACACAGAGTTTTTCACATCAGCATTAGCTGATGTTTTTCCACTAGAGTTTGAGTGACAGCAAGTTTTCGCAAGTTTCCAGGACTCTTCTCAGTATTCTGGTTGATTTTAATAATTCTAGATGGTTTCATCGGGTTCTCTTAGTTTCAAGTCTTCCCCTTTTTTAATAATCATTTGAGAATTGTTCCGAATGTACAAATTACAATTGGAGGTGCCCTGGTGTGTTGGTTATCGTCGTAGGAAATGGACACGGCGACACAAGTTCAAATCCTGGACGAGACTGATTCCATTTAATATTGCACTGATACTCTTGGGAAAGGTATAAATCCAATTATTCTCCCTCCAGCTATGGATAAATAGTAGGACAGACTGGTTTCTTTAGCCTTGGTGGGGCAGCTAGTCTAGGAGAAGGAAAACTCTGAATTCAAACCTGTTAAACTCCGCTTAAAAATTGACCTTGTGTCATATCCTGCCCGAGCGGAGGGGTTGGGTATTTAGGACAAATTACAATTTGAATCGCTATCACTTTCATTTTCTAAAGTTTTTTTAATACTTTTGTTCACTTGCAAGGTAAATGTACTTATCTCTCTTTTCACTTCCTTATAATTGTTGTTTGTGATCAGCCGGTAAGGCAAAATCTACATTTCGGCGAATATATTGTTATATAATTACAGAATGATTTTTTTTATATTAATCATTTTTCGTTAATTATGTTTTGTCATTCAGTTTTGTTGGGCTTTGAACTATTCGGCTCTTAGTTCAGGTGCACAGACATTGTGTACAGTTTATGCTCGCGCGCAGAGGATATGACGATCACAATTGTCATAATAAATCCCAGATAGTAAATGGGGCTGGAGTGTGAACGACGTCATGCCCGGAAGCGATGGGCTAAGAATTTGGAAATTTTGAAAAAGACGTCAGTTGGCAATCGACTGTGGGCCAGTCGAGTTGGTAGTTTACTGGGGACCACTTTAGTCGGTTATCAAATGTGGACCGGTCGAGTTGGTAGTCGATTTCGGGCATGTAGACGGACAGTAGAGGTTGAGTTCCGACCATGGTGTTGAGAAGTTGGGGTTAAGACCGTTGAGGCAAACGGTTAAAGTTTTTCGGGTCCCGACCAGCGAAGATGAAAGGAGATCTAAAACTCCACGAGATGTGCCGAGCGTTTGAGTTTTCTTAGCATAGTATGATACGAAAGACTTTTAAGAATTGTGTCTTTCTCTCCTCGTGTCGAAGAACCGAACTCAGAAGTCAAGAAGTTAATAAACGTTCGTTCCTGAACAACAGTGATTTCGTCTGTTAATGTGTTGCGTATTTTCCTGTATTTGAATGTGTACATGTGCCGTTAGATGGATATATCATTGTGATTATGATGTGGCTATACAACAATATGGCAATTATACAAGAATGCTGCGTGCAATCCTGAACAAGTCCTGGCAGCAACACCCCACAAGACACCAACTGTACGGCCACCTGCCCCCTATCACGAAAACTATTCAAGTTAGACGAACCAGACATGCAGGACACTGCTGGAGAAGCAGAGATGAACTCATAAGAGATGTACTCTTATGGACCCCCCACATGGCCGCGCAAAAGCAGGACGACCAGCTCGAACGTACATTCAGCAGCTATGTGAGGATACAGGATGTTGTCCTGAAGACCTACCTGGGGCGATGAACGATAGGGAGGAGTGGCGAGAGAGGGTCAGGGATATCCGTGCTACCA
This sequence comes from Sepioteuthis lessoniana, assembly GCA_963585895.1. Lineage (NCBI taxonomy): Eukaryota > Metazoa > Mollusca > Cephalopoda > Myopsida > Loliginidae > Sepioteuthis > Sepioteuthis lessoniana. Next base: position 70,458 of record CAUZXS010003437.1, read on the forward strand.
GTGCGATATGATGATGATGATGATGATCATTATTATTATTGTTGTTGTTGTTAATTTTACATTATTTGTGAGTTTTTCACGGTAGCTGATAGTCTGTCACGTTAGTCTGCGTAACAACTTGTCTCCTGAGAACTCTTCTCTGTATTCTAGCCAATCTCGAGAATGCTGCATTCTGGATGGTCACGATACTTTCTCTGACTTTCATCTCTTCCAGTCCCCAGTCCGAGACTTTGGGGACAGTTCCAAGCGCGTCAATTTCAATTAGTTTCACTGTCATCCTGACGTTCCACCACTTTCTTTGTTCTATAGCTCGGTCCTAGGATTTGCCTCTCTTTTCCTTTCTTTGATTTTCTTTCTATGAATCGTCAAAATACTCTCAACGGCAAGTTCTAATTATTATTATATTACTCATTGAGAGTTTTTCACACCAACATTAGCTGATGGTCTTCCACTGGAGTTTGAGTGACAGCAAGACTCCTCAGGTCTCAAGGACTCTTCCCAGTATCCTGGCCGATTTTAACAATGCTGTAGTCTGTATGGTGTCAGTCCGTCCTCCGATTTTCAAATCCATTTGCTTAGCCTTTGAGGAACATAGCAAGTGCACCAAGGAGAATTGATTGCTCCGTCGCTTTCATATTCCCTAGCTTTTTTAGTTCTTTCTGAAGATCTAAGTATTTGTCTCTCTTTCGTTTTCTTTGATTTTCACTCTGTGATCGGCTTAGACGGCTAATCGACTATTCGGCTGGTTCTCTTTTTTTTTAACAATCAACAGGTTTGATCTTTCAGGCAGGATTATGTCATCTTTTTGTATCTTAAATTCCCAGAGAATTGTGTTTCATTCTGTAGGACAGATTCTGGTTCGTGCGTGTCCCATCTGGCAGTATGATGAAATTTATATTTCTTGCACAATTCTCTGTGGATATCCTTTCCCACCAAGTCATGTCTAGCCTTATACTCTTTTTGAGCTAATTTAATTCATTCGCTTATTATATGATAAACATTTTCGTTTTTGTTACCACATAAACATCAATTGCAATTCTGTTGCGTCCCATATTTCTATGCCAAATTTTATTCCAGTATACTGACTGTATATCCTTATTGTCCGTATTAGAGTCTCGAATTATTTTTTCATTTTTTGCAAACAGTACGATGTCGTCCATGTATATTAGTTGGCTGATCTTTTCTTGTGATTTATTAAGTCAGTACCCTCCTGTGCGTTTTCTCTGAAAGTAATTGAGTGGTACCATCGATATTACAAATAATCATGCTGAAAGTGCATCCCCCTGGAAAATTACTCTCTGGATTATTATATCAGTTAACCTTTTTTCTTCTGTGATCAATTCCACTTTCTATTTTTTCTTGGCACCCGTGATAAACTTATAAATTCATCTCATATCTTGTACATTTTAAGACAGATAATTATCCAGCATTGCGGGACTATATCTCACGCCTTTTGTAGTCAATGATAATAATTACTATATTTCTCTTTTGAGAATTTTTCGCACCAGCATAAGCTAATAGTTTTCCACTAGAGTCTGAGTGACAGCAAGTTTCTTCAACTTTCCAGGACTTTACTTAGTATTCTGGCCGATTCAAACAATGTTGTAGTCTGGATGGTCTCCACTTATCCTCTTATTTTCAAACCATCAAGTCCCTTTTCCAATCGTTTAGTGTCTGTATCGAGCGCACCAATAACAATTGGTATGTTCCATTGTTTATTTTTTTAGTTCTCTAGAAAGGTTTAAATACAAAACTCTCTCTTCAGTTTCTTTTTACAATTTTACCCGGTGGTCAGCCGGAACGACGAAGTTTACATTTTGGCAAGTTCTCGTTTTTTGTTTTTTGTTGTTATTGGTTATCGTTAATCGTCAGGCCGAGATGACCTGGTGCGTTTGTATCTATTGTTATAACAAGTTTTCTCACCAAACTTCACAGGTAGTTTTTCTCTGGGATCTATTTTGCAGCAAGTTTCATCAACGTTCAATGACCTCATGGTGTAGTGGGGGAAATTCCTCTTGCTATATTGGCTAATGTGATGGACTGCGACTCAGTAGTGTTACGTATTGACCCTTACCCTAGCCGAAGAAGCTGAAGAGGTCTTGCAGATAACAGAGCATGCTATGGTCAAGAGAAGAAGTTATTGGTCAATACAGCAATCAATCTGGTCTCCCCCTGTCCTTCTGTCGCACAAAACCCAGAAGCTTTAACCCCTTTCGAAGGAATAAAAAGACGTATATATTTTTATAAAGAAATGTTGTCTTCAGTACTTCAACAGCTATAAAACAGTAGTAAGCGAGTTTGAATTCCAGTCGCGCTATTATGTTCAGGTTGGTTGGTTGGTTGGTTGGGTTTTATGGCATATCAGATTTTGTAGGTCATTTAACGCCAAGTCCATTTTTATGCAAATAGTCAGTTCTATTTCAAACAATTTAGTTTAGCATAACCATGCAGTTTAAATGTAAGTACAGTGTAGTTGTCAAAAACATCTATTTCAAGCTATTCAGTTTAGTCAAACAATTCAGTTTAGCATAAGTATGCCGTTAGTTCTATTTAACCTATACATAGGGCCCTATCAAGTGTTACCACATCAGGCCAGAGTTGACCTGGGAGCAATAGCAATAAAGGGGTACTCCGTATTCCCCAAAGCCCAAGAATCACTGGAGCCTCACAATCAGACTGTTTAGTGTAATAATCAGGGCACTTATTGTGTGTGGGGGGTCTTACCCACTGAAGAGGCGTAGTCGGTGTATTCTACGGCCCCAGCCGACTGGGCAATCTATTATGTTCACCTTTGGACTAATACCCGTGGTAAAGGTATGAATCCCATTATCAACCCAGTTATGGCTTTAGATAGGACCATTACCTTTTTTCTAAAAAGGTGGCTTTGGCATTAAATAACACAGGAAGGTCGATATTTTATTAAATAAAGAAATCAAACCTAACCAAAACTTTCAAATGAGTCTTACGTGTATCAGTAATACCGTTTGGACACTTTTAATTCTTCCATAGATTTCTAGTTCTTTGGCGGCAAGTATACTCGAGGTCCACCTATGATAGTAAAAGTGTCACCTTCCTATTCCACATCATTTTTCGTTCTCTGGCAAGGTCCCAGTTGCTGTCAAGGTTTTTGCTTTCTTTTCTCTTCCCTCTGGAATCTCATGGAACAACGAAGTTCATTCATTGATTATATATATATATATATATATATATATATATATATATATATATATATAAAAGATGGGGAAGCAAAATTAGGAATACCAAATATATAATAATTTACTACTCCGTAGTAAAACAAGATTAATTTAAAAAAAACCCCTCAAAATAAGAAGTTTGTTTTTAATGGCATATCAACCTTCTTGTTTATTTAATGCAAAATCAATCCTTCTCGAAATGTGTCGTACTATTTAACCTATAGCTGGGAGGATACTTACTACGATTCCGCAGGCCATCACTTTAACCATTATACCACGAGTACACCTGCCAACAAAATAAGAAGATAGACTCAAAACAGTAAATTTAGTCCCTTTTGCCACGATTCTTTTTTCAATTATTGTATCAGCACACCTTCGAATCGATTTGCATGTCTTCAAAATAAAATCTTCAGACATTTTATTTCATTCCTCCTCAACAGAATTCTTAAAACGAACCAATATATGGATGGGACGTGGTATTTGTTTGGTTTTATAAAACGCCGAAATGTTGTGTTTTAACATATCACAGTAAAGACAAAAACAACTGACCGAAAAATGAAAATCAAAATGATACAATCCTATGACGTTTAGTAATAATAATAGTTTAAAACTAAAAAAAAAAAATGGTTTGGTTTGGTTTGGTTTGTTGGGTTTCATGGCATATCAACTTTGTAAGTTATTTAACGCCAAATCGATTTTTATGTAAATAATCTGTTCTATTGAAAACATTTCAGTTTAGCATAAGTACACAGTTTAATGGTCAAAAACATTTCCATTTCTAACTATTCAAGTAGTTGTATGTAACAATTCGCTTAAGTGTAAATACAGTTTTAATGTCGAAAAACAGTTCTATTTGAAATAATTCAGTTAAGCATAAGCACGGAGTTTAAATGTAAGTACAGTTTAATTGTCAAAAAACATTTCTATTTCAAGCTATTCAGTTTACTCAAACAATTCATTTTAGCATAGGTATGCCGTTAGTTATATTTTACCCATAGATAGGGCCCTATCAGGTGCTACCACTCCGGGCCAGAGTGGACCTGGGAGCGATGGCAATGAAGGGGTACTCTGCATTCCCCAAAGCTCCGGCATTGCTGGAACCTCACCATCAGATTGTTTAGTGTAATAATCAGGACACTCGTTAGCGGGGTGGGGAATCTTAACCCTCTGCAGAGAAGCAGTCGGTGTATTCTACAGCCCCAGCCGACTGGGCAAAAAAAAAAAAAAGATGTATCTTTCGTTTAAAAGAAGAAACGTTTGGCCCGCTTTTAGTGTTTAATGGCATGTCAACATTCATAGGTAAATAAATTCTGAAGTAATCCTTGATGAAGAACAGCAGTGGTAATCTTTAGCTGTGGGTGATAAGAGGGTTCATAACTTTTCCAAGGGTATTAGCCCGAAAGTGAAGGTAATAACGGAACTAGAGTTCGAACTCTTAATGCTCTATCACTGTCCTGCACGTTAGCTACAACACCACGACTCCGAGAGGATTCCGATCAGAAAGAAAGCAATTTATTTTTAACAAATGTTTGAGGTGTATTTATTTATGGGCCACGGTGCGTATTCGCGTACATTGTTGCTCTCAAATTTCATCACACCATTGAGTGATAAACTTTACTTGAAATCGATTCCCAGGGTTAGATATAAATGAATTAAGCCCGGGTTTTTTTTTAATAAAGAATCGATAGAATATTCACAACAACAGAGTTGTAATCAATTAAACCATGGTTCCACACAAAACGCCCACCTGGGACCACTCACTTAACTTATGCGGGTGCCGCAAGGTATGTTTGCTTGTAATTTGATCTTCCTAGTACAAGATGGCCGTTCTTGGTAATTAATTTTTTCATAATTACCAATGATTTCAGATAATCTATGTCTACTAAATAATTTTGAAAAATAAGCGATTTTAGCACATATTTTTCCAATCAGTATAATGTAGAAGAGTTTGTTTACAAGGTTGTCGGCATCCAGTTCGTTATATCGTTACAGGGTTCGATCTCGTTTACAAGTTTGTAGCAGTCCATTGTGTTATCCACAATATCACGGGGATCCTCATCTCCAGAATACATTTGAGGTAGGGTGGGGGCTTCGAAAAATGCGTCATAATCGCAATCATCACCATGAAGGCATATCAACAGCACGGATTCCGATGGGGCATCAGTCTTGTTAGATCCTCCAGAGGGCACCCAGTATCCACACCCAGCTCACGAAGGAAATTTTTTGCTGGTCAGCCAAATGTTTTATGCCTATGTGTAGAAGTTCACGGAAGAGTGTCAATAGTAAATTCATCATTGATTCTCCAGAAGTGCCTTGAATGCCTTGTTAGACATTCTTGAATGGTTTGTGAGATGGGAGGTAAGTGAGCGTACAAATGCTGTTTTATAGGTTGATGATTTGGTGTTTTATTCAAAACAACAGATAACATCCTGGTGTAGTATCTATATATATATTTTTTGCCAAGCATTAAAATTCTAGATGGTGCAACAGGAGAGTAGTGCTGATATAGCCAAAGCCTGGAATATTTCCCTGGAATAATTCATGTTTTAGGTTCTAAGAGGAAAATACTACGTAATTTAGGATATTGGTCTACGGTGACAGATACGAATGTTGGTGGCATGGCAGTAACTGTTGATGGCACACTTAAGTAATAATAATGCCAAATTCATTAACAACTTGGACAACACAGGTGTCGTTAAGAGGGGAGATCTACAGCATGGGCAAGTGCTGGTCTTCTATACAATCTAGTAACGATATGCTTGGGAATAGGGTGCACAAGACTGACGACAACCATAAACATTAATTTTAAAATCGCAACATTATGATGATGCTTCTTAGTTTTTGTATATCTGTGTCTTCCTCTGACCAGAAATGCCAAGACATATTGTACTATATATATATATATATATATATATATATATATATATATATATATATATATATTCAAACCTGTAAAAATTCGTTTAAAATTTGACCAGGTGTCACATCCTGCCAAAGCAGAGGGTTTAGTATATATGCATATCAGTGTGAACCATAACCGGGAATTGTTTCTGTTTCAGGGCTTATCTGGTGGACCCCTTTAGAAATAAAAAATCAATCTAGGGAACACCCACATGAACTACAGTGATTTTATTGCTGTGGTTTTCAAATGTTTTTTGGGGGAAACACCTTTCATAATCAGAGTCGTTCACATCTACCACCTTATAAATAAAAATGAGATATTAATAGAAAATTGCATCCAATTTTTGCATTTAGTAATGAGATGTTTCAAAGGTTTTCAAAGGGTTTCAAAGATTTTGGAGCAAGGACTTCTTTCAATTTCAGGAGCTATCTCGTCAACTTCCATATAAACAAAGATGAAATCTTGTGGACCTCACACAAAAATGAAAATGATATTTAGCGAACATATTTAATGAAAATCACATCCAATATTTTCACTGATAAATGGTATTTAGTGAGCCGTATCTGAAAACGTTTATAAGGATTTGGCGTTAAATTATCAGAAGTTGATGATATGCTATAAAACCCAACCCAACCCAAAGCCTCATCGTCACATGTAGTTTAATGTCATACACAGGGTCCGGATCTTTATAGAATAAGTCACAAACATTCTTATTGTAAAAGTCATTCATAATGAATTTATATATATTATCACCTATGTTGTGTTAAAAATCATCTCATTTCCTACAGGGGGTGTCCTCGTGGTGTAATGGTTAAAGCGATGGACTGCGGAATCGTAGTACGCGAGTTCGTACTCCATTCGCACTATTACTTTCACTTTCGGGCAAATATCCTTGGGAAAGGTATGAACCCCGTTATCCTCCCAGCTATGGGTTAAATAGTACCACTACTGTTCTTCTTGAAGAATCGCTTTGGCATTAAATAACCTAAAAAGAGTTGATATGCCATTAAATAAAGAAACCAAACCAATCATTTCCTACAATATTTAGCTGTGCTTGAATGTGATAATTTGCAATAGAAAATTGCAAGACTAACTAGCAATCATTTACGTAGATGGTCAAAGTTAAGCATCAATGAGCCTGATAGTTAATGACGTCAGAGGCCACTTAGTAACAGCAGACAGCGTAAGCCAACTAAGGAGGTACCCGTGGTGTAATGGTTATCGTCGTTAAAACGGGTTAAAATCCTGGACGATACTGAATGCATTTCACCTAGCACTAATACTATTGGGAAAGGTATGAATCCAATAATTCTCCCTCCAGTTATGGGTAAATAGTGGGGCAGACTAGGTTCTTCAGCCTTGGTGAGGCAACTAGTCTAGGAGAAGGAAAACTCTGTATTCAAACCTGTTAAACTTCGCTTAAAAACTGACTTTGTGTCATATCCTGCCCGAGCGGAGGGGTTGGGTAAATATGGTAAGCCAACTGAGACGTAATAAAAGATGATGAATAAAAAAAAAAAAAACAAGAACAAAAAACAAAAACAAATACTGATCCTTTAAGCGTAAGTAAGTTGTAAAGTTGGCGACCGTAGTCGAGGGCGACCACAAGGCTCCCTTTTCAATAGCTACTACAACGAGGTGTAGGGGAGGGCAATACTCCTTTCCCTGGATTGCTTCACTTTACCCTTGATACTTACCTTATATTACTGAGTGTTAAGCAAGGAGGTATCAAGTACCATTTTTTAAAGTCTTAGGGATGACGTGACCTGGGATTGAACACCGGTCTCCCGAACAATTAGGCAAACACTCTACCTACCAGGCCAATGAACCTGTATTTTTTTTCCCGTCATAATAATCACTTTTGGATTATCCATTGTAAACGGGCTCTTCGGGACGTAAAGATCGCATCTCTTCTATCGCATATTTTTTGGGTTGACTTGTCAGAGAAGTTCTCGGTCACGCATGCGCAAATGCATATTCAGAGACTCATAAGCCGTAATTTTGGCATGCTTGCTGTAGGTTACATTGAGAGGTCGATTTATTTATTTATTTATTTATTTGTTTGTTTGTTTGTTTGTTTGATTTTGATTTTCTTTCAAATATGAAAAGAAATGCTAAAAACAAATAAAAAAGAAAAGCAAAAACAAACGAAAAAACAAAACAAAAAAAATATACGGACGTATTCTTTTTTGGGGGGTTTTGTTTTTAGTTTCCAGGGATTTTTTGTTTCATTTTTATTTTTTATATATTTTTTGGCAATTTAAAACGTTTTTATGTAGCGACCCTCGATTATTGCAGGGAAGAACTTTCTTTTACCGCGAGG
>CAUZXS010003438.1:7500-70000 GCA_963585895.1 Sepioteuthis lessoniana
GTGCTCAGCTTTAAAGATTTAAATAGATTTTATATATATAATATAAATAAACTCTGTGTTTCAGAAATATTGATATCATTTTGTAATCAAATAACTTGACCACTTCCCATTAATATGATCTCAAATTTTAACAGTATGCATTGAAACAACTCAAAATTTTATACTTAATGTTTTTTCTTTTCAGGTCTAGAAATGTCATTCATTGGAAAAGAAAAGGGGTTTAAACATTAAACATAGAATTTTGAGTTGCTTCAACAAATGCTGTTAAAATTTGAGATCATTTGAATGAGAATTGGTTAAGTTAGTAGATGACAAAATAATATTGATTCTTCTGAAACACTCTGTATATATAAAATATATATTTGATAAGAATAAGTTTTCAATTCAAAAAACAAAATTCTCATGAAATGCATAAAGTTTATTAAATGATAAATTACTTTCTAAATTTTAAAAATTATTTGGGGAGAAATAAAAATATGTTCCACTTTCTGAAATCACTTTTCTTAAATGTTAAGAGTAAATCTATTGATAAACTTTTGTGTTGCTTTAACAGCTTCCAGTTATCTGAAGAAAGAATCAGCATTTGGTCAGTATTTTGTCATATCCAAATAATAACCGCTTTTTTTTTTTTTTAACTTTATCATATCTTCATTCCTACACACCCTGTTAACCAGTCTTACACCTCAATCTTTTAAAATTTACTTTTAATTCTATTTTAAATGTCACATCTTATTGAATGGCAGTATCTCTTATGAGATATTGTTTGTTTGTAAATTATGATTTCTCTTTTACTCACATGTCTACATTGTAAATGAATAGTTTCTTTCTGCAAGAACATTGAAATAAGCTTAACGAAAGATAAATTTTGAATTGCCCATCTTGATGGTGTCAACTTTTCTGGTGATGTTGAAAAGTTCATAAGCTAACTAAAATGTTCTCATGGAATATGACCAAATAAGGTTTATTTTTCAACATAGTTTCCCTTGCACTCCTCATACTTTTTCCATCAGTGTTGCAATGCTTGGATACCATCGGTCTGATCAGAAAAGCAGGTTTGAGAATTTAATTGCCTTCTCTTTATTTTCTGTTCCTTTGTTGTAAGGATTGTGCTGAGACATTTACCAACTCCTTGACTAAAATCTGCAGTGGAGGGGGCATGTAACAGAAGAAAGAAAAAAATCTTGACAAATGTTGGTGGGTTTGGTGATGAAACTCTCATAATATTGTAAAACATAAATAGATTGAGATAGATAAGTTGATAAATAGAAAATGAAATATTCTGAATTAGATAAATTGCTGAGTATTACTATCTGAAAAGATCACCAACCTTAAAATATTTAAACTAGTTTGGGTGGTGCATTAAAATAGATTTTGTACTTGAAATATTTATGAGCAGTGCTTTACGTGTAAACATTATGAGCTCTAATCAGTTAAAAGGGACTGGCCAGGAGTAATAAAACAAGTGCAAAATGGGTTGTTTTTGGTTGAGATTTATTTATTGCATGAATTATTAAAGATTTTGAGCAGCATAGAAAGACATTGAAATCAATATCAAACTTTACCAATTCTTCCAATGGCTTTTCAATCTTCATGATAAATTCTGAATAAGATTTTAAAAAGATATATATATTCATGCATGCATATATATATATATATATATATATATGCATATACATAATACTTGAGGGAGTTGAATGCCCCTGCCTTGCATAGTTCCAGGTCACCCTTGGGCAATCTCTGATATTCTGGAGGGTTACCATACTGTAAGAACAAGAAAATACCAAGTTGGAATCTGGCGCGGGATAGTCTCTCCTTGATGGGGCAGACAGGGTCCTTAACCGTAGTGAAGGTAAGTCATATAGAAGAAGGGAAACTTTGACATAAAACCTGCAGCTGAAATAACTACCAGTCATCTTGCATCTGCTTGTCACTCGATTATAGTTTTTAAAGCTTAGAGAGTGGTGCAAGTATGGTACAAGCTTGCATCACTTAAATCCAATGATGTTCAGATGTCTCAAACTCGGAAGCTGTTAAAGCTGACCTTCAGAGTCCAACGGCATTGGAAGAGTGGTGAAGTGCGCAGTCTTAACTGGTTGGAGGCACATAGTCACAAATCTACACATGGGTGGCAGGAGTCTTATCTTAACATCGCTATCTTGTCTTCATTGACAGGGACAGATTTCAGTGGAGACTTCTGTGGCTGAGCAGCTCTGTGCAGGAAGAGCACTGCTCACCTATCTTTTGTTGGAAGGTGCTAGAAAAGGTGTATTAAACATTGCCTGTCAACTCAAGCTGGTCAGCACCTGCAACTCACAGCTGTTTGCTCACGCAGGAACAAAAATATGAGAATGAATAGCAAAACATATGCCATAATGCGCTAAAAATTAAACATTGCTTGTTGGAATGTCAGAACTCTCTTGGATATTGACATGTCAAGGTGTCCAGAACAAAGAACAGCTCTAGTGACTAGAGAACTCAAGAGACTAAATACCGATATAGCATTTTTTTATTATTACTTCACCATAATAACAATGAATTAAAATTCAGTGTACACTGTAAATCTACAAACAATAATGCCCTAATAAATTTTCATTCCCATCACATAAACAAAATAAAATCTGACATACTCATACATTTTTATTTAAGAGCACTAAGAATATGCAGTCCTGAATATATATATGAAGAAGAATAATACATAAAAATACTTTGGAACTTTTACCCTATCCTACATATTTCATACTTAAAGCAAAAAGAAAAGCCTACAAAAATATACTATAACAATTAAAAGAAAAATAACAAAATCAGAAGAATCATACAACCCACAAACTCAACAACCAAAAACCTCAATTATACACTACACACCTCAGATAAATCATTAACAGCGCATCAAAAACTATAAATGATATAATAAACAAAAAAATAAATAAAAATCCCATTCTGGAAGCAGGAATTTATTCAATCAGATTTGCAACTTGTAATAAACCATAAATTAGAGAATCATCCACACTTGTCAAAAAGAGGATTTATGAACACTAACAAGCTTTCTTAAAAAATTACACTAGCTATGCCCTAGTCTTACACAGAAACAAAGAAAAACATAATTTTGATCTGAAGGGAGCAAAAATTATAAACAGCATGCCCAATAAAAAGAAACAATTAGCCATAAAATAAGCAGTTATTCTTCTCACCAAAACAATAATATAAAGATCTAGAAAATTTAATTTATCTCCAACTTTGGCTCAAATTGATTGTCACAGAACATAACATTAAAAAACATTTATGTTAAATCAAACAGAAATGTTACATTGTTACCAACAACAACATAACATCAAAACAAACATTCCTTTTCACACTTACCATTGAAAATGTTATGCAATATAGCAAAATATGTTCAGTAAAAAATAAACATCTTTTTATCATTAAGGGTTTTCAGACTATTGTCTTCATCTTTATTATTGTTTCCACAACGTTTCAGCTGATATGTCCTCCAGCCTTCTTTAGGTGTTTGTCAAACTCGGGAACCTTCACGGAACTTCGAACTACGTCCTTTATTGAATCCCCAGGGGTAACCTGTTCTGATTCCATAAGCTATAACCAGGTACAAGTGTTAAATATTCCTGTATTATTACTCGCCTGCAGTCAGGATTGAACCAGCAACCTCTAGATGATTGTCTCCTTAGAAGCTTAGGGAACCAACACCTATAACGCCTATATAAATATAAATTTTTTTATTTGGTTAATTTTTTTTTTTTTTTTCTTTTTCTTTTGCAACACGTGTGAATACAAAGTTTGGTAATTCTACATGAAACTATTTGCTATTATGTTGCAGTGAATGGAACATACTTTTCTCTCTTTTTAATATACATGCTTAAGGATCATTTGTCTTATTAAAATCCATTGGAAATGTCTTTGCTATGAAAAAAACATTGATTATTTGTGATATCAACATAGAACCATTTGGAACATTTTAGAGAATAGACAAGATTTTCTCAATTTTTGATATTGATATTATAGTATGAATATTAGAATACAGTGAGATAGTGTTACTTGTGATACTAAAGGGTTTCCACTACCAACTGTATGATTCTCCCAAAATTCTTTCAGTGTTGGAGAAATGACACTCACAGTTTACTTTGTGCACTGTTTATAAGTTCAAGAAAACTTTGGAAATCTTTTTAAAAAAATCAAGAAAATTCTTGGAGCAAATCTGACTGCCAAATGTCAATAAGATCTGATGTGTCATTACCTTTATCTTCTTCTCACCCCTACCCTCCTCTTATTTTTTTCTACCCACAATTTCTTCAATTGTTTCATGTTTGTGTTTATTATAACCAATGGAACTGTTGGTGATGGTTCAATTTTAACACTTATCTATACTAATGAATATTTGTTGTTCTTTAATAATGATAATTATTTTTGTCCTTGAGGGTACAGTATTGGACAAAAAAAAACAGTGAAAAAACTAAACTATTTTTTATTATTGTAGTCAATGTTCCCTTAGTTGTTGTGAAAAGTCATCATTTTCTAAAAATATTTCTCAGAAAAAAACAAAAAATTTGAAGTTAAAAAAACATTTTCTTTTTCTTGATTTGATATTCCAATTTCTGATTTGTCTTTACTAATGACTTTTGTTACATCTTGGGGAACTTAGATTACAGGAATATATGTGTCTTTTCCATTGAAGTTTAATTAGAATTTGTGGCAATAATGAAAGTTTTTTTTTTCAGGATTTCTTTCCATCCAATACTGTATTTATAAAAATCTTTCAGGATTTTTATATCCTGATTTAATTGATATTATCATTGTGTAATAAGATATTGTCAAAGAATTTGATTATTGAATGAAAACTACCTTTGCTGATACTGTATTATCATCTTCTACCACTTCTGTTTAACTGATGGCCAGAGTATATAAGAGATCCATACTTGAGTGACATCAAGTCTGATTACTATATAAGTCAAGTTGAGGTCAATACAGTGGAGGGCAAGTGCCAGGGCTCTATAAATTACATTATACATAATGTGGACTTCTGTAAGTAAGTTAAAAATACAATTAATGATCAGTGGGAATAAAAGTAACATGGTGAAATGGTTGGAATATCTAAGTAATTTTGATTTTGCTTGTGTAACGGAAGTGTCTCAAAAAAAGCAAAAAGAAATCTGAAGTTGTTTTTCTCTCACTGCAGAACAAAATCCTTTGTGGAAAGGAGAAAGTGAGTGTATGTATGTAACGTGTGTGTGTGAAATAAAAAGTGGATAAATGGACATATTCATACCAGTACACAAAACGTTCATAATGTTCGTAACATATATACATAGAACATAGGAATCTTGAAACACGAAAAACACTTATGACTTTGTTCAGGTACGAAACTTTTTATTACCTTTGAGTTTAAAGGTTCTTCAACATAAGGAGAGAGATACACATTCTTTCTATTCTGGCTTTTTCATCTGCGCTGCCGCCCCCTCTCCCACAGCACGTGTGGCACCTGCCACAAAGGCCACTGGCCTGGCTTCGGCGAGCAAGCGAAAGCCAACCATCTTCTCCCAAGGCAGAACTCAACTCAACTCACTTTTTTTCAAAATCCTCCACGTGTGCGCTTCCGGTGCATGACGTCATTCACATCCACTGGTCAACCTTTCGGATTTTTATTTTGACATCTATGAACGACACATCCTCCCTGCATGCGCGTTAACACCTGCACTCAAGTTGGCACCTAACTAACCCATGTGCTGAGCCAAAAGGTTCTCAACCTAACTAAACCCAAAGGCATAAAACAAAATCCTTCGGACATTATATTACATGCCTTTCCCTCTACAAATAAAATCATTTGTTATATCAATGAGGACAAATTATTTTCCTAAACTAATATGCCGCTCTTCCTCATGTCGAACTGATCAACAAAATTTTCAGCAATACAATTTTAACAAAACAATACAACAAAACAAAAAACATGCATCAGTCCCAAACTTTTCTTTTTTTCAACCACATTTTCTGGTTGTTTTTTTCTCTTTTTTTTCTTTTAATTTTTCCCAACAGTCACTAGTTCGGCATGTATATCTTTTCAGTCTTTAATTTGTTTTTTTTTTTTAACTTTTTTTTCACTCTCAGGTCAATTGCTCATTCTCTGTCTTTTACTCCTATCAATAGCTTACGAGTTCCCTTGTTTCTTATCTTCTTTCTAAGGCAAAAAAGCCTTAGAATATCTCGGGTGTTCTCTCCTAAACCACCCAAACTTTTATTAAGTCAGCCAACAAAATTTCTTCCTCAAAATAATTCAAAATCGAGTCCATGAATTCTCCGAACACATCCAATGAGATCACCAAAACCCTGTGCATATCTTAATTATCTCCAAACCCCTGTTTCTGTATATCTTCCCCAATAAAAACCTCAAAGCCCCACTCCAGGGGGAACTCACAAAATATCTGTCTGCCTCGTCAGACACACAAAAAAACAACTGTCTCTTAGTTGCTCTGCCCCAATGGTGAGATTATTCGAGACAATTTTGGTTGACCGGACCGCGAAAAGTCTGAGGCATTCTGCCACGCCTCCGAATAGTCGGTATCAATAAACTTCCACAAAAACCGGCATGCCATCCATCAACACCCAAAATCGATTATCCCAACTTCATAAATATCGAAACCTGTCCCAAAAGTCTTAACTACAGATATGCGCAATCCTTGGACAAACCACCGAAATGCAAAATTCTCCAAGCTCTTGAATCAAGATCCCAAAATCCTCTGATTATTACCCGCTAAGACATCATTGACAAGTAACTAAGATTTTATTCATAAAATACCCCGTCTACGATAAAATTCATTCATGAAAATATTGTTTACTATAAAATTTCATTCATAAAAATTGTTTAATATAAAAACGTCACTCAATATATCTGTCCACACAGTGGCCATATTTCTTTCCTTCCTTTTCACTTCCACCTGCCTGCATGTGTCCCCCTTACTACGATACAATATTACACATAGCAGTAATTGTCATTTCTCTATGCTATCAACGAATTTTTTTTTTAAAGTTATTTCCAATTCTATCTTTTACAATTATATAAATTCTATTCATAAATTAATCAATGACAGTCACAATGAGCAAATACCTTCTTTTTTCTTTTTCTTTTCTTTTCATGCCTTTTTTTCTTGACTTCGCTGGTTGCAATCTTTTTTTTTTTCATTTTCCACTCGCCTTCTTTTTCTTTTCTTCCTGCCTTTTTTTTTCTTCTCTTGGAGTTGAGCTGTTTTTTTGTTTTTTTTTCTTTTCTTTTTCTGCTTGGGGCACCGCATTTTTTCTTGTTTTCGGTGTTGAGCTTTTTTCCTTGTTTCTTTTTTCTGGGGACCTTGTGTTTTCTCTCTCTCCTTCCATCGCCTGAACAAGCTGCTTGAAATAGATCCTATGTTCTTAGCCGTTTCTCTGATCGTGTGGACACCCAGTCGTAACCATGCCATGAACGACATGCCCAGCTCTGGCACCAAATATGTATATGTACCATACCCATGTTAAGGATATGCGAAATGGACGTAGAATGTTCATAACATATATACATAGAACATAGGAATCTCGAAACACGAAAAACACTTATGACTTCTTAGTTCAGGTATGAAACTTTTCATTACCTTTGAGTTTAAAGGTTCTTCAACATTAGGAGAGATACACATTCTTTCTATTCTGGCTTTTTCATCTGCGACACCTGCCCAAAGCCTCCGCGAGCAAGCGAAAGTCAACCGTCTTCTCCCGAGGCAGAACTCAACTCAACTAACTGACTTTTTTTTCCAAATCCCCAAAATCCTCCATGTGTGCGCTTCCGGTGCATGACATCATTCACATCCACTGGTCAACCTTTCTATCGGATTTTTATTTTGACATCTATGAACGACACATCCTCCCTGCATGCGCATTAACTCCTGCACTCAAGTTGGCACCTAACTAACCCATGTGCTGAGCCGAAAGGTTCTCAGCCTAACTAAACCCAAAGGTATAAAATGAAATCCCTCGGCCATTATATTACATAAATGGATTTTATTATTTGTCTTTATTTCATCAAAGACTTCATCAGAATGTTGGTTATTTCATAGCTTTAGGCATAAAAAGAAAGAGATAAAGAGGAAGGAGCAGAAAGAAGGAGAGACAGAAAAGAAAAAAAGAAAAGGAGAGAGAGAAATACAAATCTGAGTGTCAAAGGAGCCTGGGGAGGGGAGGGACAATTGACTACCACTTGATACATTTTAGGCTATCTGGGCTATGGGTAAGCAAAAGGGGAAGGCTACAGCTGGCATCAAGCATATCAAATTTCATCTCAACATAACCACCAGAATAACATATCTTAATGAAAAGCCATCCAGAAGTGTGCAAATGTGATAGGGAAATAAATGTCTTTGTTTTTCATTATAAAAATTATTGCTATCCATTGTCAATTTCAATATTATTCTCCAGTTAAATATTGTCTGCCAAATAGGTGAGATATGAAAAAAGCCAGGGTGTTGTTTAATGGTATGATTGGAAAGAGATATGATTGCAGATTCTAATAGTCTCGAAGGTTTTCTACAGCGAATAAGTTTAATTAAAGTGTCTTGAAAAAAATTGAAAGTTTATTTGAAATCTAACATGTGGGATAAAAGGGTATTTGGTCATTTAATTTAATTGATCATTTCTGTTTGTTAATCCTCTTATCTAAATTATGTTGGGTTTTGCCAATTTACTGATATAAATGATCAATTAAATTAAATGATCACCGAAATACCCTTTTCTCCTACATGTTAGATTTCGAACATACTTTCATGACACTCCTACAACACTCAGATTGTATTTCTATCTGCCCCTCCCTCTTTTTATCTATTTCTTTTTATGCCTAATGCTATGAAATAACCAACATTCTGATGGAGTCTTTGATAAAATAAAGACGAAATATTAGTTGTGTCTGTTGTTTCCATTTATCTCCTTTTCCATTTATTTTTTCACATTTTGTTGGATTTTTCCAATCTACTAATATATACATTGGTTAAAAATAGCTTACCTGATGATTGTTTTTGGGAAAATGAGTTGTGAGTTGTTTTAACTATACTAAGTGTTATATAAAAAAAATTATTTCATTTTGAAATGATTGCTATCATTTAAGGTGTAAATATCTGAGTAGCTACATAGTCAAGAGAAAATTAAGCTAAACAGGTTTAATGTTGAACAAAATAAGATTTATTCACCAAAATGTGCATGAGAAATTCGAGATGTAGACTATTCTTTTCACATAGAACTATAGAAAAAAAAAATCCCAAGTTGTCAGATGAGCTGTGCGTGGCAACCATTTTAGAATGAAATTATATCAGTTTTTCTTAAATAATCTGTATTTTGATATTTTATTTCCCAATTTTAAAGTATTGAGCACTGTCTTAGTTACACTGGTTTTAAATATTTATAGTGAATTGATTTTGATTGTGTGTATGTGTATGAATACACCAAATTTGATAGTTTTACATCAAGCCAATTTGAGAGAAATAAAGTCTTTCCAATTATCAATACAGGGTCTGAAACGAAAAGAATCTGAGACAGTTTGATCAATGTAATTCTTGATATAATTTTTCAGGCAAACAATTATTTATAAAAAAAACTTGGTCACTATAAAAGGTAATGATGTGCTTTGCTATGTGACTCAAATGTGTGTTGATGTGCCAGGAGTTGGAGTTCATGCTTATAAGATCCATCGTTGGTTGAATTGTCTTGGTATAAACCATAAACAGCTTCCTGTCTGAAATAAATAACTATCAATGTTGCATTCTGGGAAAATAAATCTTTTAATTGCAATAAAGAAACCTAATATGTTTAAACTATTTAATTTGACATCTTCTGCATGGAAAAGGACATGTTGCCAATGTTGGATTTACTATTTGAAACTTTACACAATCCAGTTCAACATTGATTTCCGGAAGGTTAAGCTTTCTCAACTCAAGACTTAATATCAATCATTTATGAGTTAACTGGAACTAAATCCTTTCATGAGATTTTTTTTCTCTATTTTACCATTTGATATGTCACATTTTCCAACAGAAATGAAGTTATATTAAAAAGTTAGTATTAATTTAAGAAAGAGCTAAATATAAATGGGAGTTTGTATTTTTTAGGTGGAAGGGGATGGATAAAGTTATTTTTTTTTAGTGTGTTGACTTATTGCCATCAGTAAGGGGTAAGTAAAAATGAACTTTTAATACTAATGTTGCTATTGTAAAAGTATTTTTTTCACTAATAATTTTGTTTGAATATTTTACATAGCAAATATCTATTTTCCAGCATAATTTCTTTTGTCAACTTATTGTGTGTTTATTAGTTATTCAGATTGAATATTGTACAATGAAAATTTCAGATAACTATTCAGCTTGTGTGTCAGGTTACAGATTTATTGATCATCCTATATATATATATATATATATATCAACCCCTTCGCTCGGGCAGGATATGACACAAGATAAATTTTTAAATGAAGTTTAACAGGGTTGAATTCAGAGTTTTCCTTCTCCTAGACTAGTTGCCTCACCAAGGCTGAAGAACCCAGTCTGCCCTACTATTTACCCCTAGCTGAAGGGAGAATAATTGGATTCATACCTTTCCCAAGGGTATTAGTGCTATGTGAAATGCAATCAGTCTCGTCCAGGATTTGAACTCGTGTCGGCGTGTCCATTTCCTATGACGATAACCATTACACCACGGGCACCTATATATATATATATATATATATATATATATATATATATATATAAAACAATAAAAATTCACACATCAGGTGTGCTAGTATTCAAGAGATATTCTGAAGATCAAAGATGTGAAACTCTGAGTCATGAGTTTTTATCCTGTTTTATTATCATTTTTATACTTGAAATATATTGTGATATTACTCTGCATATTTGTACATAGAGCAATGTATAGATATTATTGTTTAAAAATGCTTTCAGAATAAACTCTCTTCATGATTGTGTATATGTGTGTATATATATGGAGGGAAGGAAGCAGTCCAAAAATTACTTCTATATAAAATTCTATGTAGTCAGTATATTTTTTAACAAATCTGATTTTTTCAATTCTGTAATATTTGGTAATGAATAAGGCCTAATGATATGTTTTATTGTATGCTTCACTTCATGTAATAAAATGCTGTTATCTTTTGTTTTGGAGAATATTAACTTTTTCTAAAAACATTTTAGTGTACTTTATGGGTGATACTGTGTCTCTCTCACACATGCACATATATATATATATATGCTCTCACACATACATATCTATATGGTCCCTGTGGCTTAATAGTTAAGATGTTGGGATGCAAAATTGTAGTGAGTTTGGACTCGAGTTGCAACATTACATTTACTTTCAGACTAATACCCCTTGAGAAAGTTATGAACCCTCTTATCTTCTCAGATATGAGTTAAATAGGATCACTACTGTTTTTCTACAAGGAGAGATTTAGCATTAAATAACCCAAAAAAGTTTATATGCCATTAAAAACTAGGAAAACAAACCAACCAAATATATTATTTTCTTATTACCAAAGTATTTCTATTTTTCTCTATTCGATTTTTTTGTTTGTATATATTTTTTAAAATTTAAATAACTTGGCACAGGAATTACAGTGTGTGTGTGTGTGTAATCCGCAAACAGGTTAAACCTGTATTTTTAATAGTGAGGGATATTCTGATACTAAAATCTCTGACTGGCATTATCTAAAACTCTATATTCAACTTTTATTCCCTTAGCCTTCTTTTATCCACATCCTCATCATCAATTAGAGGATAGGATGTGGAGAAATATCTTAATTTTTATAACTAGAAAGGCCCAACTATTATCTGCTTTTCCTTCAGTACTTTTCTTGGTAAACTTCCAACAATTTCAGTGGAGGTGTATGGATGTGTTTTGCTTGGATTGGTATGAGGTTGTTTATTGTAGAGTAGCATCTTTTCATCTCTAACTTCCTGCAGAGGGAATTTACTAGCTTCAGGTAATTGGGCCTGAGGATGCACACAATTCCCTACTAGCGTTTCAACTGCTGCCACCAACAAAATGATGATGATGATTATTATTATAGCTGTTACCCATCATGCCATAACAGTCCTCTCCTTCATCTTCTACTGATTCTGTGGTTGTCTTGTTTTGAAATTCCATTACCTTTTGCTTCTTAAGCTGCAAAACAGGTATTTATTGGTTTCTCTTATCATCATCATGTTTCTTATATTTTAGGTAATTATTAACAAATATTGCTTCATTGTGTTCTTTTGATATTACTTAAATCAAAATAAACTTTCAGAAAAAAAGTAGAGGTCATTTACGTACCTCTTGTATTTGCTTTTATTAGATGTGTATGTGTGTTTGTAGAAGTTCCTAGCACTTCCTTTTTTTTCTTTTTTTTTTTTTTTGGAAACCTTGAGGTTTATGGATTAAACCACATGAAATGATAGTTTTTTTACTCTAATCCCGAATGGTAGTACTTGTTAGAATTCCATCTTAGGTCAAATAGATCTGTTTGAGATAAGGTTGAAAATAATATTGAACTATACTAATATACTGGCTCTTAAAACATTGACATTGCAACCAAGTATGAAGTATTTACCTGTATTTTATATAAGTGGAGATTTAAACAAACTATCTTTATTGGAATCCTTTATTTTCTGGTGTGTTTTCTTGCCTGCCTTGTTGTTGGAAGTTTTAATTAGTCATTTCTATGAATGATTTTTATAAGCATCCGAATCTTTGTTGTTTTGATGAATTATCATTGTGATAAAAAGCAACAAAAATACACTTAAACTAAATGTAAATGTAATTCCTCTACTTAAAAAAGAAAAATGTACATAAATGTTGATAAAACAAGTTTTTCCCACTATTTGAAATTAGAACATTTCAATGAAATCTTTGATCAGCTGAAATGGTGTTAATTAGGGCTTCTTAGCGTAGTCCACTTTGTGGGGAGTGACTAAAATTTTGATAGAATGTGAATTTTCTAGTTTGTATTTATGCATCCATTTATAAGTGGAGAATGCTGGATCATGTGGATTAGTTGTCAGATATTGTACATCAAGCAGAATGCCTGATTGGATGTGATGGCCACTAGTTAATGTTTCATTCACATAAAACTCTTTTAAAACATTTAGGTCATGTAAATGAATGAATGATCTTGACTCTGTCTGAAAAGATCCAAATCTTTTTGGTGTTGTTAATGATGCATATAATCATAATTTCTTGGAAGAAAACATTTAAAAACAATTGTATTTTAAATGAATTATTAAATTGAAAATATCCCTTTTTGTAATAGATTATGAGTTGTCTTTAGAGAAAAAAATTATTTAATAATAAAAATATAGATTCAAAAGAAAGAAAAATATTAATAATATAAAATTAAAATACAATGCCTGAAATTTCACTTCTCCTTATTAACAGATTTTTAATGTATAAAATAAAATTATCAACAAAAAATCCTACTCTGACTGAAGAGATCTGAATCTTTATTTGTTAAGTCAGTTTCAGTATTGCTAGGTATTTGTTGTTGGTATGGGTGTTATTGTGATTCAATATTCTATCCATAATAACTTGTCAGTATTTTGTCAAATTTTTAATCTTGAAATAAAAAGCATTTAAAAATCAACCCTCTCATCATTCAGACTAATTTATATTTTGTAATTTAGTATTCATTTAATTGATGTGGGATTGAATGGAATTCAATTTGGTTACAAAGGCAAGGGTGCACCAAGTAAAAAGTTTGAGAAGTCCTGGTATGAATAAAAGAAACAATTACTATTAATTTGTATTGAGGATTTCCAGACCTCACTAAAAATAAATCTTGTGCAAAATTATTGGCATGACCTCAGAAAAGGATCTCTAATTCTGTGTGTTTGTCTGTTTGTTCGTACATTATTCTCATCTTCATCTCCACCTCACATCCAAAGAAGGGTTATTCTTTTACTGTCTACCTCAATCAAGTGAGATATTCTACATCTCCCTAAAGCCATGTGGGATATTCCTCCAGCCCTCCTTCAATCAGATACTCTTGAATGTGGAAGCTTACCTTGTTTCTAGGCTTAAATTTGCTGAAAAAACATGTTTCTGAGCCTAGAAATTAAGGCTTATTCAGTACACAAAGGTACTGATTTCTTGTGTGTGTATATATATATATATATATATATATATATATATATATATATATGGTAATTGTTACAACTAGCAGGACCTGTGGAAATTCTACAAAATGAAGAAAATGCAGAGGAACTATTTAAGTAAGAAAGAATCATTTGCAATTTTATCACAATAGTCCTACTGTTGCTTTTGCTATAAATGATACAAAAATATACAATAATATCTTTGGATCTCATCTGATCTTCAGCAAACCAATATACACTAATTGATGTTTACTAAGCTATTTAGTAAGGATAGATGAAGTTGGCAGATGACAATTCCATCAATGATAAACTCAGTATTTGATCTGATGCAAATCATCCTTTCTTGTTTAAATAGCCCCTCTCAATGTTAATTTTGAAAGTGCACATTGCTTTAAGATGAGTTGGCAAAATGTTTTGAGTACCTTCAAAAAATTCTATGATGCTGTTGTATTTCAAGCCTTCTGAATAGACCACAGCAGACATTGAGCCTTAATGTCTCATGTTCATGATCTGTATTCTCACTGTGTGTCCTCTTACTACTGATATTGTACTATACAAGAAATGGTCTGTCATATTGTGGCCTTATTTCATGTTTCTCATGTTATTCTTTCCTTCACCGAATTCAAAATCCAGAAAAATTTGCTGAATCCATCGACAAAAAACAAAACAAATAAATAACTCAAAACCTTTAGTTTTATCATCGGTTTCTCTTGTAGAATGTTCTTTTTTATCTAACCCATAAATCAATATCATAAAATTTATACTGTACAGACAGCTGATTTCTAGCACCTGCATTTTCATGTGTGTCCAATGAGCTGGCAAGGCCCCTAGAGGAAAAAAGTTATTTTTTGGCACTGAAAGTTAACTTTCAGCAGAAGTGGAATCATTGGATATTTTCATTTATTTTTGGATTGTATTATTTGTTTTATTTCTTATTTTTTGTATTTTGTTTTGTTTTATTTTCATATTTCATTTGTTTTTTGTTTTTTTTTGTTTTTTTTAATTTAATGGCAATTCTCAATATTTTATGATGAGCAGTCTTGATATTTTCTGAACAGCAGTTTTTGGTGAAACGCAAGATTTTGCAAATGCATCATCATCCTTCATCCTTAGTTTGTCCATGTGACTTTTTTTTCGTTTCTTAAACTGAAAATTCATCTTAAGGATAAAACTTGAGGATGTGGAAGAAAGGAAATGTGGTGGTTCCTATCAAAAGTTCAAAACTTTTCTGATGACAATAGTGAAATATGTCAATTTGATTTTCTAAACTGTCTTCTTTTTCCTTGGGTCAAATTTCCAAATCTTTCTCATATACAGTAAGTGTATAAATATCGGTAGATAAATTATTGTAGTGGAATTCACCTACAATCATTTTATAGATAACCTAAAATGGAAGGTTTCATGTCAATGTCAGACTGAATTACCAAAGGAAATTAATGGATTCTTTTTCAAGATTAATTTTTTAAATGTTTAAATTTTTCAAACAGAAATGATGAAAATTTAAAAGTTCCTAACATTTGCTTCCATCCATTATTATTTATTCAAACTTTATCAATTTATTATTCCTCACATTGTTACAGGATCTGCTAAGGATTGAACTCACTACACTAGCATCTGCAAGACACCCTTATTAACCGTTACATCACTAAAGGCACATATTTGGTATTTCTTGGCTATATTATAATAATCTGATTTTAGTATGCATGTTACTTCAACAGTAAAAATAGCATCTCATAACAAGTTTGTTGCTAGGATAATAGTGTTAAAATGCTATAACTTAGACCAGGATGGGGGAATGTTTTCATGTTTAAAGATCACATTGAAATTTATTACCTATGGGTTGCACTCAATGAATTTTAAGCATGCTTATAAAAGATGTTCAAAAGTTAAAATCTTTAGTTTATATCTAAGTCCAAATTTAATTGATATATTTTACTTGAAGGAAATGAAAAACTTTGCTCACCTTTTAATGACTTTTTAAAGATTTCTTTTTTAAGAAAGTATTGGGATATCACATTTTTAAATGGTGTATAAATTTTATTGTTTTTTTCCCACCTCCCTGACAGAGCCATGGAAGATTGCATTTGATGGTTTAGAAGGCCTAGAGAATCCCAATTTTCCATTCAATAATAGTGAGAGTGTAAATATTTTCATTTGTTCTCAAATAGAGCCTTATAATTTTTCAAGAGAAAAATAACTACTAAATCCTAATTATAGAGTAAATATTACTTATGTATTTGATTATTTGGAAACAATTATAAATTATTGGATCTGACTTGATATTGAGCTTAATGGGGCTTGAAGGTTGCCTACAGCCAAGTTTATTTAAAGTGTAATCCTCTTTAATGTAATAAGATATGGGCTTAAAATAATTATGCCCCCTTTTTCACACTTTGGAGAATGTTCATATCTTTCCACTTTGATGCCTTCTAGTCTTCTCATCTTGTCTTGTCTCATTTGGTCACACTTTATGATTACATCCAATCAGTGGAAAGAAGACTACTTTTTCCCCTCCTCTCTTTTTTTTTTACCCCCCTCCCCATAACATTTTTCTGACATGTTGAAAATAGAGTAGAGGTTTCTAGTGGTAGATCTCTGAAAAAAATAGATATTTAGGAATTTTGTAAAAGATACTTATCAAATAAAGTTTTAAAAATGAATCTTACTGAAAAGTCTATTTATATATAAGATTACATTCTGTGTGTGTGTATGTATGTATGTATATATATATATTTTTTTTTTTTGAAATCCATCTGATGATCTAGAATAAGCAAAATAAATTTATTATGGAATAAAATTTCTAATTTTCTTGTTTTGTAATATATATATATATATGTGTATGTGTGTGTGTATGTATATATATATATATATATATATATATATATATATATATATATATACACGCACACACACACAGTGGAATGAATTAATCAATATAAAAACGTTTTTACATCAGAAAAATTCTCAAATATTGACAAGTGGAGCAGAACAAAACCTAAAATGAATGTTTTTTTTACCTTCTCATGTCTGTCTCATCAGCATAAGTTTTCTGTATTCATTAAAAAAAATACTATCTTTAGATATGCTAACAGAATCAACAAAGGAGGCCCAATCAACATCATGTCGCACTATCAGCATGGATATCCCTGACCCTCTCTTGCCACCTTTCCCTATCGCCCATTGCTTCCGGCAGGTCCTCAGAGCTACATCCCATATCAGCACAGAACTTCTGTATGTAGGTTTGAGCTGGTCATCCTGCCTTTGCTCGTCCATGTGAAGGGGTCCACAGGAGTACTTACAAGTTTCTCCCTACTTCTCCAGCAGTGTCCCACATGTCTGGTTCATCAATTTTGATAGTTTTCATGATAAGTGGGAGGTGGCCGTACAGCTGCTGCTTTGTTGGGTGCTGTCTCCAGGACTTGTTCAATATTGCTCACAGCATTCTTGTGTAATTGCTGTCAAGCTTTTTCTCCATACGTTTAGTTAGCATCCATGTAGTAGTATCAACACAACTGCTGCTTGGAAGAAACTGTGTTTCATTTTATCGGTCAGGTCTGATTTCTATATGACCAATAGCCTATCAGTAGCTGTCCATGCCTTTGGTTGTCGTGTGTCAATGTCTGTCTCGGTTGATGAGACAGTGCTCCCTTGGTAGGCGAACTTGTCAACTAGTTTTAGAGTGTTACGGTTTAGTGTGGAGATGTCGCTTATTTGATTAAAGCACATTAATTCTGTCTTGTGTGCATTGACATGGAGGCCTATGCCTGCAGCTGCACATTCCAGACTATGTAGCAGGGTTTCGGCTTGGGTGGGTGCATTTTCCAGAAGTGCTATATCATTGGTGTAGTTGGCATCAGTAATTGTTTTTGCAGGGTACCTTCTGGTTCTTTCTTTTGTTAGCTTGAAACGGTTTTCTTTGAGTTTATCAGATATTCTAAGCACGTAGTCTAGACAGATGATAAAGAAGTATGGGACTAATGTGTCTCCTTGCAGTACACCGGCTACAATGTCAAAGTAGTCTGTGTCTTCATAAAAGATGCTTAGAAGCTTTAAAAAATAATAGTCATGGACTTCTACTAAGTTAAAACTTAATAATGAAAAATGGAGGGAAAATTTTTTTTTCGAAAGCCATGGGAAGCAGCATAGTGGATGTAAAGGCAATGCCTAACCTGGTCCGTAGCATATGAATCCTATGGTTCAACGGCCAGGATCAATTAGTTTGATCAGGGAACTGCTGCTGCTCCTCTATAAGGGTGGCTTCTGTGGATGAGAATAAAAACAGACCTCGAAAGATAACCATGACAGAGGACTTATAAATTCTCAATATTCTTCCTGTTAGGCAAAAAATAGCTCCATAGTGTAGGGGTGAAGTATATAGAAAAAGGTAGGAGAGAAAAAACAATCTCTCTCTCTCTATCTATATATATATATATATATATATATATATATATAGGTTTCATTAAAGATTTTTTGTTTTGAAAGTGGAGGTAGATTTTAGGGAGCTGATCAGAAAAAAGTAGGGAAGCGTTTGGGTGAAAGGGATTTCAGCATATCTTGTTTCATGAAAAGATATTGACTATAATGTGATGTTGCAGAAATTTGTCTATATTGAGCCACCCTAATCAAACCCATACACTGCAAAAAATCCCAAAGACAACTAGAATCTGTGGTCATTTCCAAAACAAACCATACAAAACAATGTCCAGGATTTTACCAAATCTCACCATACCTGGCAAACAACATACTAAATGAAAACAAAATCAAAATAGAAAATGGATAGAAAAAAAAAACCGAACATTTTTTCACTCTGTGCCACCATACTTTTTAGAATCATTTCATTTTCCTAATCACTTTATCTCTTAGCCCTTCCTCACCCCAAATACAACTTAGACACCACAATATAGTCAAATTTCTGCAACATCATATTATAGTCAATATCTTTCCATGAAACAAGATATGCTGAAACCCCCCTTTACCCAAACCCTTCCTTACTTTTTACTTATCAGCTCCCTAAAATCTATCTCCACTTTCAATATATATGAGAGAGATTATTATATATATATATATATATATATAGTGAGAAAGAGAGAGAAATAAATTTTATATGTATGTATGTATATATACGCACACACTTGCAGAAATACCTGGTCCATGGCCAAATTAAGTGTTTTAAGAACACCAGTGAGATAGAACAGGGGAAGAGAGGAGTAAACTAAGAATTAAAAATGTGTCCTTATTTGTAGTTGAAAGATTTTGCGTCCTAATTCAAATGAAAAGTATTGTTTTATTTTATGATTTTTTTTTTTTATTTAGTTTACATTTAGAATAATATGTAAAGAAAATATGTAACCATATACTAGTGAAAAATTAAAAATGTTTAGATGATTTTTTTTTGTGTTAGGTCTTCAATAAATTTCTATTTTTTACAGTTAATGCTCATTTACAGAACAATTTTTTAGTTAGTAATTTTCATAAAACAGCATAGTTTTAATTCAAATTTTTATTTACCTTCTAAAGATTAAATGATAAAGGATTCTAAGAATTTGTGCATTTCAATATTGTTTAATTTTTGGAAATTTTTATTTTATTTACATTTGAAATATTATTTCAAAAAATGTAACCCTAAACTTTTTAAGAATATGACAAAAATTTAGATGCATTTCTTAATTGCCTGTTGAGTTACAATGATAAAAATATATTTGTTTAACTTATTTTCTTTTTTATCCTTAAAAAGAATGAACACTATTTGGAACCTAAGAATTAAGAATAAGTCTTTATTTTTGGTGGATAATTTTGAGTATCAATTCAAATGAAAAATATTCATTTATTCTATAAAAAGTTTTTCTTTTTTAAAATGTTTGAGTTACACTTAATTTATTTTGTAAGAAGTCTAAAAAGTATTTTTAAAAAATCAGATTTTTAGTTACCTAATAAACAATGCTTTTGTTTAATTTTTTTCTTTTTACTCTGGAAAAATTTAACATCATAGGTCAATTCAGTGAAGCAAAGCTAAGGATTAAAATATGTCACATTTTCGTATTATAATGTCTTTTTTTAGTTTACATTAATTTCTACTATTTCAAAAAGCTACCTTTGGTTTGAAACATTTTCATGATTTTTTAATTCTTCAAAAAATGAATTTTTTTCCCATTAGGCAAAACAATTTTCATAAAAACTTTAAATCAAAATTACATGGCATCCCATGTAATATTTAAACATGGCAGGTGTTAAGAAAAACTGAAGAGTTGCACATACATTTTTGTATTTCTGTCACCCAATCAGATGGGGCTATAGAATATACCAACTACATCTCTGCAGAGGGGGTAAGAACCCCACCTCCAACTATTGTCCTGGATAGGACACTAAACTATCTTAGGGTGAGGCTCCAGCCTTGGAGATTTTGGAAATGTGGAGTACCCCTTCATTGCCATTGCTCCCAGGTCCACTCTGACCCGAAGAGGTAGCACCTGATAGGATCCTATCTATGAGTCAAATAGAACTGTTAGACTATTTAAACTGAGTGTAAACAAATGACTAATGTTTGATTGAATTGTTAGTGATAGATAACAGTACTTGGAACTATGTAACTTTCTTAACTTATGCTAAATTGAATTGTTAGGAATAAAACTGTATGATCATTTAACTTTGTGTCAACAAATGATTGATGTTTAATTAAATTGTTAGTTATATATAGCAATACCATTTAACTGTGTGCAAAAAAATGATGTAAGGCTTGTTTAAAAATATTATCAACAAAATCTGTTTATAAATCATATATATTTGTTATATATGTATAAACAGGATTTGGTATTAAATAATCTACAAAGGTTGATATGGCATAAAACCAAGCTAAACTTAGATATGTAGAACTGAAAATTTTCAGTAATTGATTAATTTTTTTTTAATTATTGAATTATATCATTTAAAAAGTAAAAATTGGAATTTTCTTTCTTATAAACATTAAGTTTATGAGCAATTTTGATGCTCAATGACATTTTTTTTATGAGTTATAAGTTGACATATACATACCATAACAGATAGAATAAAGGGAATTTTTTCCTTAAATGCAAAATATATTTTTCTTTATCTTCCCCACCCCCACCCCAGAAATGTAAACTGCATTTTTTGGAATTGGTTAATAGCAAAAATTATTTTAATCTTGGAAAATTATTTGTTTTGAAGCTATTCAAAATAATAGCAAATCAGTGTGCTCCAGACTTGAACAGATATCTGTCATCAAAGTTTTGGTGACTGACAAGTGCAAACTATGTGAAATTTACAGAATTTCTGATGTGTATGAAGAAGCAATTTTAGTTTAAAAAAAAAAAAGTCTTTACAAATGGGTTAAACATGGGTATGCCACTATAAACCTGATTGAAAAAGACATTCCATGCAGTGAAAACACATGGACTATCTAGTTAAGGAAAAGTCCTTGGCACAGTAGTCAGTAAAGATGGTCATACTAACATTGTTGTTCTGGGACATTAAAGAACTTATCAGTTTTGGGTTCCTTAAAAAAG
This sequence comes from Sepioteuthis lessoniana, assembly GCA_963585895.1. Classification (NCBI taxonomy): domain Eukaryota; kingdom Metazoa; phylum Mollusca; class Cephalopoda; order Myopsida; family Loliginidae; genus Sepioteuthis; species Sepioteuthis lessoniana. The sequence continues at coordinate 29,150 of CAUZXS010003438.1, forward strand.
GTGCAACTCTTTACAGTGTTTCATATTGCCAACTCAAATTCACCTTATTTATTGAATGACTCATGTGTGTGTGTATATATAATATTGAAACTTATATTTCTGACAGTATGTTATGTTGTATTAATGATAAAATGGAAAAAATTTTGGTAAAAGATGTTTAGTTGTTTAATTTTCTGAGACGAAGCTTGGTGATTTTTATCATTAAGGGTTTTCGGACTATTGTCTTCATCTTTATTGTTATTTCCACAACCGATAATTAAGAAGTCTAGATGGAAAAAAAATATCTGAATATGAGCACAGGTAAAAAATCATTACATAATAGTAGTAATTCTAGTCAAGTAAGAACATTAAGTTTATAAGTCCCAAAAATTCACTCTGAATTGTCCAGCAGGACACATGGCATAACAGTCATAGGCATTGGTTCCCTAAGCTTCTAAGGAGACAATCATCTAGAGGTTGCTGGTTCAATCCTGACTGCAGGCGAGTAATAATACAGGAATATTTAACACTTGTACCTGGTTATAGCTTATGGAATCAGAACAGGTTACCCCTGGGGATTCAATAAAGGACATAGTTCGAAGTTCCGTGAAGGTTCCCGAGTTTGACAAACACCTAAAGAAGGCTGGAGGACATATCAGCTGAAACGTTGTGGAAACAATAATAAAGATGAAGACAATAGTCTGAAAACCCTTAATGATAAAAAGATGTTTATTTTTTACTGAACATATTTTGCTATATTGCATAACATTTTCAATGGTAAGTGTGAAAAGGAATGTTTGTTTTGATGTTATGTTGTTGTTGGTAACAATGTAACATTTCTGTTTGATTTAACATAAATGTTTTTTAATGTTATGTTCTGTGACAATCAATTTGAGCCAAAGTTGGAGATAAATTAAATTTTCTAGATCTTTATATTATTGTTTTGGTGAGAAGAATAACTGCTTATTTTATGGCTAATTGTTTCTTTTTATTGGGCATGCTGTTTATAATTTTTGCTCCCTTCAGATCAAAATTATGTTTTTCTTTGTTTCTGTGTAAGACTAGGGCATAGCTAGTGTAATTTTTTAAGAAAGCTTGTTAGTGTTCATAAATCCTCTTTTTGACAAGTGTGGATGATTCTCTAATTTATGGTTTATTACAAGTTGCAAATCTGATTGAATAAATTCCTGCTTCCAGAATGGGATTTTTATTTATTTTTTTGTTTATTATATCATTTATAGTTTTTGATGCGCTGTTAATGATTTATCTGAGGTGTGTAGTGTATAATTGAGGTTTTTGGTTGTTGAGTTTGTGGGTTGTATGATTCTTCTGATTTTGTTATTTTTCTTTTAATTGTTATAGTATATTTTTGTAGGCTTTTCTTTTTGCTTTAAGTATGAAATATGTAGGATAGGGTAAAAGTTCCAAAGTATTTTTATGTATTATTCTTCTTCATATATATATTCAGGACTGCATATTCTTAGTGCTCTTAAATAAAAATGTATGAGTATGTCAGATTTTATTTTGTTTATGTGATGGGAATGAAAATTTATTAGGGCATTATTGTTTGTAGATTTACAGTGTACACTGAATTTTAATTCATTGTTATTATGGTGAAGTAATAATAAAAAACAATGCTATATATATTGAGAAAAAGAGAGTTAGGTTGTATTTTATGGGCTAGTCACCCAAGCTCTTCTTGTTATGGAGCATTGTATTTACCCAACTCTTCCACTAAGGGCAAGATGTGACATAAGGTTGATTTTGAAGCAAAATACCACCGGTTTGAATGAAGAGTTTTTCTTCTCATAGACTGGTTTTCTAACCAAGGTTAAAGAACCCAGTCTGTCCTACTTTTTTTGCCTAGTCGGCTCAAGCTGTAGAATACATTGACTGCTTTTCTGCAGTGGGGTAAGACTTCCCCAATGAGTGTTCCGATTATGATACTAAACAATCTGATGGTGCGGTTCCAGTAATGCTGGAGCTTTGGGGAATGCAGAGTACCCCTTTATTGTCATTGTTCCCAGATCCACTCTGGTTCAGAGTAGTAGCACCTGATATGGTCTTATCTATGGGTCAAATAGAACTAAACTGTCTATTTATGCTAAACTGAATTGTTTGAAATAGAACTGTTTATATGTATAAAAATGGATTTGGCATTAATTCCCCATAATGGTTAATATGCCATAAAACAAAACCAATCTAATATGTCCTATTATTTGCTTATAGCTTTAGGGAGAAGAAATTGATCCTTGTCTTTTGTCAAGGGCGTTAGTACAAGGTGAACTGCAAACAGCCTTGCCCAAGATTTGAATTCAGATTGATGATTCCATTTCCTCTGGCAATGACCATTATGCTTAATGCACCACTAAATTCATAGTGATTCCTTTGTTATCGTAACATCCATTATTGTTTGAGTTAAAAGCAAAAAAGCATGAAAGGAAAAAGAAATTGATAAAGAGATATTTGTTAGATAAATCTTTTATACAATGTTGTGTGTGTGTGTGTGTGTGTGTGTGTGTGTGTGTGTGTGTGTATCTAACCAGATCTTACTACAGAATTATTTTGGTGAAGAAAAAGAAGAAATAACCAAAAGAGAATTAGTTAGAAGCAAAGAGAAATTGAAAAAGAGAGGAAGAACATTGTATGACACAGAAAAAGAAAAAAACTATAGCAAGAGAAGGAAAAAAAAAATACAGATAAACTAAATTAGTTCAGATTAAACGTGCTCTAAGGGTACCTGAAGCCAAATTTTTTCCAACCTTATTTTTCTGATGTGGGTACTACTGGGGAACAAGGAAAGTTTTGGTTGAGAGGTGACATCTTGCATTGGAAAAATAAGGTCTAAAAACAGCTTGGCTTTGGGTTACCTTTACTGTCCTTTTAAGCTGGACTAATATCCATCTGTAAATAATGTAGTCATTTATGAGGATGATGCAAGTGTTCAACTAAATTAAAAAAATGTTTGTATAAGTATGCCTTATGAATTGTATGTTATTGTTTTGTGTGTACTCACAAAAACTATAATAAACTGAAAATCAAATTTATTAATTAGAATTGTCAAGAAATTTGTTCAAATAAGTCAGATTTTATTTCATTATCTACCAGAAATGTCACACACACGAGAAAAATGTTTTGAAAAAATACAAACAATATTTGACTGATGCTATTGAGATGGAGAATTAAATAATTTTCTGCTTGTAAAGCACTTCATTCCTTACTGAGTGCTTTATCGACTTTTAATAAAGTTGGTTTTGTTCAATATCAATTTATCTACATTGTTGCTAGTAAATATTATATACATTATTGCCAATAAATATCTCTCAAGCAATTCATTATAAAAAGATTGTTTTATAAATCAAAAATATCAGGATTTTATCGTTTTTAGAGGAACATTATGCAATCAAAATAGATATTAAGTATTATTTGTTACCAAACTTTTTAACCAAAAATACGAATATATAGCTGCCCCAAAATAAGTACACTTCTTATATATTTTATCTTTTACCAGCGCTTTTTTTTTCAGAATCTTATTTTTTTATATAAAAGCTGTTGTCATGTTTGTTTGTTTATTTGTTGGTTGATTGATTTTCTCTTACAGTTGGTAAACAGATATATAAAATGTGAATTAACCATGTATAAATAATCCCATCATTTCTGTAGATACTACAGTAGTGTGTATGTATGTGTGTGTATGTATGTGTATATATATATATATATATATATATATATATATACACATTTTTTATATACAGTACTCCTAACAATTATTTTATGAAAAGTTAATTTTCTTTTAATCCAAAAATGTCAAGATTTCATTATTTTAGCAGGAATATTACACAATCAAAATGCTTCAAGTGTTTGATTAATCTTCTATATACACTTGATAATAGTATTTTAATTTTTGTTTTACTTTTGATTTGAATTTCTTTGTGTTTTCTTTCAACTATTTAGTGTAATTAACTTCAGAAAGCTTCAGACTGTTTAAAAAATATCTCCTGTAATGAACCACCGCTTGTTTTTGTGATGAAAAATTGTCCTTAAAAAGTTGTTTATTACAAGTGTATATAAGATAAATGATTAAGTTTACTTTAATATTTAAGAATCTTCTTTTATCCCCCCCCTTTTTCTCTCTAGTCCAATATTTTGTTGGTATTTTCTTTGTGGTTTCTAAATTCTATTGATTATAAAAAGTGTATAAAATTCTCCTGTTTCTCCAGCTGTTGATGTAAGAGTAAGACTTTATAGATTTCCAATGGTAGAAGTTGTGCTTCAATTGCTTCTCACAGTTCCTATAAATGTAAATTTTTTTTGAGCATTTGAATTTCAAAACTCTCTGTCTCTCTCTATAAAAGATATTAATGATATTTTCACTTTGTCAGTTTAACAACTACTTAAATTGCCGTTGGCAGATCTTAGAATATGCCGATTATATGCTCTGGTTAAAGGTAAGATCCCTTCTAAAAAGGGGTATCATGGGGATGATACTAAACTGCATCTGATGATTCTGCAAAGTGTGTGCTACGTCTTCATTGCCATCACTCCCTGGTACATTCTGATCTGGACTGGTCGTGTTTGTTTGAGTCCCATCTATAGCTCAAATAGATCTATTTAAAAATTATTTGTATTCTCGAGGACTGTGTACAAAAAAACCCCTCTTAAGAGCCAACTACGCAAAAAATGTAAATATGAACTTAGAATGAATGTAATTCCCTAACCTCTAGGCATAAACTAACCCTAGATGCATTGACTTAAAATTAAAATCAATCAATCAACAACTACTTAAATGCTCTGAGCTTGGTTAAACTTAGCAAAAAAAGTGTTGACTATATAAAAAGACTAAACCAGAAGCAAATATTTTAAAATTCGGCATTTTATTGGACTGGTTAATCTTTATGCAAAACTAAGTTAAAATACCTAATGAGGTATATTAGAATCATTTGAATTTTGTAGATTAGTGCAACAGAACAAAAATAGCACCTCCTAGCTAGATATTCACTAGTGCAGTAACATTAAAATGCTCTAATTTAAAACTTAGTAATAATAGTTGGAAGTGTGCATGAAGTAAAGGTTATTATCATGGAAAATGTACTAAAGGCAACCAGTCTAAGAGAAGGAAAAACTGAATTTAAACCTGCTGTATGAGTCAGGTCAAAGATCATTCCTTGCTACTGGTACCATGTAACTTAGTACAACCTTTCACATTTTGTTTGAAGAAAATGTGGACACAGTCAATTACTGTTTGCCACAAAGATGTCATAAAGGAGAATTACTCAACATGCCATCCTAAAAAGCTTATGTTTTGTGAAAATGAATGATATCTTGAATTTTGATTGCATAAAACTTTGTTGACCATTATTAATCTAACTCTCCCATTGTCCAGAGAGATGACTCTAAAGAGAATTACACTGCACCCAGATAACCTAAAATAGTTAAAGGGAATTGAGAATAAGGAATAATCATGTGGAATTAGCATTCACATTTACTCTGATTATCTCAAGAGAGATTATAAAGGACTTCATATTTATTTGCAATTATAATATAGAATTTTATAAATAGGATTTGATTTGATATCAAGTTAATGGCCACTGAAGGCAGCATTTAAATGAAAGATCATTAATAAAGAAAAAAGGATATTATTTCATAATTACAAGCAAACATTGGGGTTACAAGTGACATACTGTCCTTTTAGTTTGTAAGAAGAGGGCTGTAGAGGTATGGACTCACACAGACGTACAGCAAAGGCAAATGGTTCATAATTGTTATCATCTTGCAAAATGGACTATGCAATCTGAATTCAAATCCTGGAGTAAGCTGTTTGTATTTCATTTTGTGCTCATGCCCTCAAGAAAAGCATGAATCCCTCTCTTCTCCTTTCTGATCTGGGTAAATTGGTAGACTGGGTTCTTTTGCCTCAGCAACTAGCCTCGAACTGTCTAAAAATTGGTGCTGTGTTGCATCCTGCTTGTGGCAAAAGTAGGATTGAGTAGATTCATATATGCTCTGCCCTCATTTGATCTTGATATTAAATACATCCCTGTTTATATAAAAAAAAATATAATTTAGTAATATTATCCTCTTCAGTTTCCCAATATCTTTCAAGCTATGTTGTTTTCTATTTAGCTGTTAAAACTTTTTGATAATGATTAGGATATAACAAAAAATCCAGACTTGTCAGCAGGATTTAGAATATACAACCTGTATCCCTTGAAGAGGTTTACTCACCACCCCCATCAAAAAGGGGGTTCCTTGAGTTACAACTCAAAATTGTATCTGGTAGTAAGGCTGCAGTTCTGAAGATTTGAGGAATGTGGAGTACCCCTTCATCATATTTACCCAACCCCTCCGCTCGGGCAGGATATGACACAAGGTCAATTTTTAAGCGGAGTTTAACAGGTTTGAATTCAGAGTTTTCCTTCTCCTAGACTAGTTGCCTAACCAAGGCTGAAGAACCTAGTCTGCCCTACTATTTACCCATAGCTGGAGGGAGAATAATTGGATTCATACCTTTCCCAAGGGTATTAGTGCTATGTGAAATGCAAACAGTCCAGGATTTGAACTCGTGTCGCCGTGTCCAATTCCTGCGACGATAACCATTACACCACGGGCACTTCATTGCCATTACTTCCAGGTCTACCCTAATCTGGAATGGTTGTATTTGTTAGGGTCCCATTCATGGCCCAAATGAATTTGTTTGAAAATTATTTGTGTTAGATAAGAATTCTTGAAACCATATAACTTTTTGCAAACAAATGGTTATTATCATTATTCAAATAATTACTTAGAACCATTTAATTAACTTCCTTGTCTGCTGGGACTGGAGAATATACCAATTGTGCCTCTGCTGAGGGATAAGACCAACTCCCCTATAAGTGTCCTGGTTATGACACTAAATGATCTGATGGTGAGGCTCCATTCCTAGAGCTTTGAAGAGTGTGGAGTACCCTCCATTGCCATTACTGCCAAGTCCACTCTGACTCTGAGTGGTAATACCTGGTAGCATTCTATCTGTAGGTCAAATAGAATTGTTTAATCATTTACTATACTTGAAACTATTTAACTGTGTGCAAACAAATGAATAATGTTGAATAGAATTTTTAATGTTGGATAGCAATACTTTAAACTATTTAGTGTCCTGGGTATGATATTAAACTGTATATGAGGATGAGGTTTCAATCTTGGAGTTTGGGGAATGTGGAGTAGCCTTTCATTACCATAATTCTCAGTTTCACTCTGGCCTGGAGTGGTAATACTCATTAGTTCTGTTTGATCCATAAACGGGACCCAATTCAATTTTTTGCTGGATATCAGTATTATTATTTGTCATTTGAAATGATGCATTGATATGCAAATTGTTGGTATTAAATAGGAATACTTGAGGAATGATTTCAGGTGTTGCCGTTTAACATTGGTTATTTTATTTAACTGTGTGCAAACAAATGATTAATATTAGATAGAATTGTTAGTGTTGAGTAGCAGTACTTGGGGCATTTAAACTCTGCTTAAACAAATGAACTCTAAGTAGTTGAAAAATAACGTTACCTACAAATGATTCACACACACACACACACACACACACACACACATATATATATATATATATATATATATATATATATATATATACACACATACATACACACACACTGGATTTGGCATTAAATAACCATCACAGGTTGATATGTCATTAAACCAAAGAACCTAACCATTTAATTTTACATATATTATTTGTATTTGATAGGAATACTTCAAGCCAAATTATTTATATTAGAGAGGAATACTTCAAACCAAATGATTATTATTATTAAATCGGAATGATCATCATCATCATCATCATCATGTCACACCACCAGCATGGATTTCCCTGACCCTCTCTTGCCACCTGTCTCTATTATCCATTGCTCCTGATAGGTCTTCAAAACTACATCCTGTATCAGCACAGAGCTGTTGTAAATAGGTTCTAACTGGTCATCTTACCTTTTCTTGTCCATGTGAAGGAGTCCACAGGAGTATGGCGCTTATGAGTTCGTCCCCATTTCTCCAACAGTGTCCCGCATGTCTGGTTTGTCTAACTTGGATAGTTTTCATAATGGGTGGTGGTTGGCTGTACAGCTGCTTTTTTGTGGGGTGCTGCCTCCAGGACTTGTTCAATATTGCTTACAGCATACTTGTGTAGTTGCTGTCAAGCTTTTTCTCCATACATTTAGTTAGCGTCCATGTAGTACATCCATATAGCAGTATCGACACAACTACTGCTTGGAAAATATTGCGTTTTATTTTATTGGTCAGGTCTGACTTCCATGTGACTGATAGCCTATCAATAGCTGTCCATGCCTTTGTTAGTCACATGTTGATGTGTGTCTTAGTTGATGAGACACTGCTTCCTAGGTTGGTGAACTTGTCCTCTAGTTTCAGAGAACTACCATTTAGTGTGGAGATGTTGTCTCCATGATTAAAGCACATTTATTCCGTTTTGTCAAAAAAACAAAAAATGAAACGGAATAACTGAATGACTCCCCCCCCCAAGAGGTAGAAATCACGTGTATATCTGTATAAATATAAATGAGGAAAGGCTTAGGAGCCTAGGTGACATTTAAAATGGACTATGTTAAAAAAGAAATGAAAGTGTGATACCAAAATACTTGGCAAATCCACTCTACCTTTTGTAGAGGTAAACTGACAGTCATATATTTATTGTCTTTTACTATATCGTTATTTTAGAATGCATGAAAGATTTTTTTTTTTTTTTTTTTTTTTGTAAAATGACTGCTGTATATTATCTGCGCTTTAAATGCAAAAAGATAAATACTGTAATTCCAAGTAAAAGTTGAACTTGGTCAAGAGAAGCTAATACTATTGGACTTTATTAGAAATTGAAAACCAAAGTTAGAGTAAGTTTAGAATAATTTGGGAATTTCATGTTAATGATGAAATATTTAGAGAAAAAAAGGAAGTGGAATAACTGAATGACCCCCTCCCCCAAGTGCTTGAGAAAAAAATGTATATCTGTATAAAAGAAGAAAGGTTTAGAAGCCCAAGTGACATTTAAAATGGACGGACTGTGTTAAAAAAGAAATGAAAGCTTACTACCAAAATACAAGGTAAATCCACTCCACTCTATGAGGATGCAAAGAAACATAAATAAGGACTCTGATGAAATTTAAAAAAGAAACTAATTGTGAACTTTAACTAAGTTAAAACTTAATACAGAAGGGAGAGAGAAAAAATTTTTTTCTGAAAGCCATGGGAAGCAGCATAGTGGACATAAAGGCGAATGGACAAACCCTATGACGGTTCAACACCATACCTAACCAGGTCCTGGACGTATAAATCCTACGGTTCAACAGCCAGGATTTAATAGTTTGATCGAGGAACTACTGCTGCTCCTCTATAAGGGTAGCTTCTATAGATGAGAATAAAAACATAAAGATTACCATAACTCACATTCAATCACTAAATAGGAATTATTACTTGAAACCTTATGATTGTTTATAAATTATCATTATTATTTATTTGAAATGAAATAATTGCTTTCATAAAAGATTGACTTCTGCATAAAATGAGCTAAGTGTTGTCATGCTGTAAAACCAAGGAATGTAAACCTAACAAAAAGAATCACTTTCTTAGATGCTGTTATTTTGAATGACAATGCACTTATCTCAGGAATAGTATGTAATTTAAGTTAACTTGTTGAAATAACAATTGATAATTGTTAAAAAGGTCAGGCATTGTAAATGTAATGAAAAAATTCTGCTTGATTTTTGACTTAATTTGTTGAAAAGATCTTATGTTAACTATCAAGTTATTTATTTTTTCTCAAAATAGCTTTTTTTCTTGATATTTAAAAAAAAATTGTTTCATTTGCTCTACTTAGTTTAGTATGGCACAAGGCCAAAAAGAATTAGTAAAGATGGTGCAATGCTTGTTTGAGAATCCCAAAATAAAATCCAAAATCAAAATCTTGGCTGAAATGGTGACCTCGAGCTCCTGTCAGAAGTAGATAATTATTTCACGAGTGAAGCAAGCTGTATTTACAAATATTTGCATGTTTTTCCAGACAAGAAAACAATGAGACACATCTAATGAAAGCAAAAAGAAAAGACCTTTCTTTTTTCTTTTAATACCTTAAATAAAACTGTATCAATTATTAATTTTGATTATTGTGATAAGTTTGATTTAAAAGGAAAAACAACTAAAATAGAAAAAATGAATGAAAATTATTTGGGGGGGGATAATCATTTATTTTTTCCATTTTTGTGTTGTGATGTATTTAATTTTTTAATTTTTTTTTTCAATTTTGTCTTTAAAAAAAAAACGAAGAGATAATCTTGAAATTAATTCACTTTGATTGTGATTTGAGAAGTTCATTTGTTTATTTTCATTCATTCATTTTATCATTCATCCTCTTATTTATTCATTCAGTTTCTTAAATTTTCTTTTTAAAAATTCATCCATTCATATTTTAATTTCTTCCTTTATTCCTTTAATAATTCGTTCTTTTACAAGCTTGTTCAGTCATTCTTTCTTTCAATCACTTCATTCACCTGCCCCACTTGTTAAATAATTCTTTCACTCTGTTCACTCACTTACTCTCATTGCCTTTGTTAACCCCCCTCCTTAAATCAGTCCACTTTCTTACCCACCAGTTCTCTCATTCACCCACTCATTTAACTTGTCTCTCCTTTACTTCACCTCTTCATTCACCCTCTCTTTTGCTCCCTCCTTCACTTCATCAATCAGTATTGATTTTTCTTTTCTCTATACCACCTACTTGGACTTATCAGGCTCATCTTCATTTCTATTACAGCTACTGAGAAATAACTATCGTTATATTATTTCTATAACGCTTTTTACTACTTCACTAAGTCTTCTCTATTCTACCTGCTGTGTTATCTACATAACAATCACTTACCAAAACTATTAGTTCATTTTTGTTGAACCTTTCTGGATACTAATCAGCAAGACAACAACAGCCACTTGTATGTACCAACACAATCACTCAGTGATCTCTTTATTTGCTTGGACCTCTACCACTCCTGGTCTGTCTTCAATAGTTTTTTACCTTCTCAAATAATCTGACCATTGTACTGATATTGACTGACACTTTGTGTTAAGATGTTAGAAACTGCTGTTGAATTACCTCTGCCTATTGTCAGTACCATTTTTCTCTTTTGCATTAAGAAACGATGGTGATATTACTGATCTGAAAGAAAACAATAGTTATCAAAATAGGTGAAAGGATTCGCCTATACTTGCTTACATGGTGCCTCTAGGTAAGTACCAGTTATATGTGTGTATGTATATACACACACATACATGTTAAGATTTATAATAGTTGTGAATATATATATATAAAGAAGAATCATCTCTATTTTGTTAAAATGTACTTTTAGGAACATGATGTAATCAGTTTGTCAAAATACTTTTAGGTTAATCACATGCCTATACATGTGTCCTGGTGTGATATATATATATATATATATATATACACACACACACATATGTACACATCTGTGCAGTCTCTGATGCAATTCATGATTATTAGGTATGCATGTATATATCTGTCTGCAAATTGACGTGTACACACACCTACACATACAATGTATGTGTAGGACTAATGCCCTCTTGAAATGGTATTAATTCTGGCATTAAGTGTAAATTACAAGTAGAATATTTTTCTTGTATTTTCTTCTGTTCTATACAGGGTAGGACAGAAATATTAGAGTGAATAGAAATGTTATTTACTGCCCTGTTACTTTTGCTTCGTAAACACTCTGTTTATGTATCTATTTCTAGCTCTCTATAGGGAACCAATTGTTCATATTTCCTTACAGTGCTAATAATAATAATAATGGAATGTTAACTTTGGAAGGCTTATTTATATTACCCCAATGTCAGAATAGTTGTTACATTTGCATATAAATTTAATATACTCAATATAACAAATATTATGAGATAGAGATAGCAATTTTTTGTAGATATACACACACACACACACACACACACACACACACGTCAGAAAAATAAAGAGAATACCAAAAATACAATTTATATAATTTGCTATAGAGATAGTGACTTCATAATGAATTTATTATTACACAATTTCATTTTTGTTAAATAAGAAAATCCATTTTCATTCTGTTGATGCTATTCCTATTGAAAAACATATCAATGTGATTTCCCATACTGACTTACTTGTTTTTCTCATATTCTCTGACTTCATTCAAACCTTAACACCTGTGTGTGTGTGTGTATATATATATATATATATATATATATATATATATATATATATACACACACACTACTACATCCACTTTATTTCCTCTCTGCAACTCCCTAAAAAAATAACAAATAAAAGAAAGTGAAAACTGAAAATAATTAATCAAAGATTTTATTAGTTTCTTAATTTTTCTTATGCAGAAAAATAAAGATAATTCTATTTTTAATTTTCTTGGCAAATATATTAGATTCAATCAAACCAAGTGTCTAAATTATCTTGCCCTTTGTGTTTGGATTTTATATTAATTTTAAAAGACATTTATTAATTGTGAGTATAAACCTCTCTTGTGAGTTGATCGGCATCAATTTGTTTATCAATAATAAAATAATTCTCCACCCACAAGGATTATCTTTGATTTAAATGATCTCTTGTTTTGCCTTGTGAAGTTTTTCCCATTCATGTGTGTTTTTGTGTGCTTATGTATGTGCCCATATTCATGGGCTTATATGTTCGTATGTACTGTGTTTTTATATATGTATGTGTGTAAACATATCTGTAGGAATGTCAATGTTTCTACTATACATTTTTCTTTCAAGATGCCAACTTTGTTTTCCATAACTTGGAAAAAATATTAAAGGGGAACTTTAGCATTATCATAATAACTCACCTAAAAGCCTCCTTCAGTAACAATTAAGTCAATATCAAGTCACATTTTAATCATAGAATTTAGAATTACAAATAAGCAGACTGCCTTATAGGCCCCACATAAATAAATAGGCAACCTTACAACCCCACATAACTAAACAAGGTCCTTTTGTTTTCCTACTGTTTCAAATTTAAAAGTATTGATTTGAAAAAATATCCTAGGGGAACAGTTAAGTATTATTATCATTATCCCCATTAAGGCTGCCTTCAGCACCTATTTCATGTTACATCCTATTTATAGAGTTTATACCATATTTAATTGCAAATAAATAAGGGTAAGTATTCAATAATTATTTGATGGTTACCCCCCTTGAGAAATTAAAATGATCAGGTTAAGTGCAAATGCTCACTCCACACTGATTATATTAATTTCAATAAAAACATTCATTTGTGTATGTATACATGCACGTCTGTAAAAAATAAAATCCCTCAGAATGTTGTGGATTATTCTCTATATTTTTTTTTAAGACATCTTGAATTATGATTAAGTTTGAATGTATTGATATGAAAAATAAGACTTTCCTCAGACTTCAGGTTGGGATGGTGAAAGTGCTGTGTCTGCTCATCTTCGTCAAGTGTTTTCTAGTCTTTGGCAAGATACAACAAAAGAAAAAAGTGAGCCTGGTCCTGAGGTTGAAGCATTGAAAATATTGGTCATAGTGAGTGGATAATTTTTGCTCTAGTCCGTGTGTCATGGCATTGTCTCCTTGTTAAAATGACTGTCATTTATGACGGGTGCGAAGATGCTAATTATGGGGGGGGGGGCTTAAAAATGAAAGTGGTCAGTTTAACGATGATAATAATAATAATTGTTACTTTGAATGACAAACTATAGAAATAGCACATGAGATGACATGGACATGGCTAAGAAGGGAAAATCTCAAGAGAAATGGAATCTGTTTTAATAGCAGTGTAAAATAATGCTATAAGAACCAATTATGTCAAAGCAAAATAGGCAAAAAATTTGCAAGTGTAGGTTCTGTAGAGTCAGTTGAGATGGTTCATCTTATAATAAGTGAATACAGCAAACTAGCATAAAAGGAGTACAGTACTATGCATGAGTGGGTGGGAAAGATGATCCACTAACAACTGTGCAAGAAATTAAGATTTGACCACACTGACAAATGGTATAAACAAAAACCAGAATCTGTTCTGGAAAATGAGATGTATATCATTCTCTGGTACTTGAAGACACAAATGGATCATCCAATCTTAGTCAGAAGATGAAACCTAATATTAATTAACAATAAGAGTTGTAAATTATTGGATTTTGTTGTTCCAGCGAAACCCACAATGAAAATGAAAGAAAGTGAAACTATAGACAAATACTTGGATCTTGCTAGAGAGTTGAAAAAGTTATGGAACATCAGTTATAACAAATTTTATAAATAGTAAAACACCTATTAGCTTAATCTAAAAAAATTCTATCAAGCAAACAACTTAAAAGAAACCTTTAGCAAAACCAAATCTTTGACTATTATACCGTTTCATAATCAGATACGCATATATTCTTAAACTACCTGTAAAACAACCAGTCCTGTGACCTGGGTATGAGACTAAACTGCATTTGGTGGTGTGCCCCCGATTATAGAGTCACTCGTTTGTTGACATTGCTTCCAGGCTCACTCTGGCCTGAAGGAGTAGTACCTGTTAGAGTCCCATCTAGAGGTCAAATAGATTTGTTTAAAAATTATTACTATTGGATAGAAGTACTTGAATCCATACAACTTCATGAAAACAAATGATTATAGACAAATATAAAAAGTGAAATCAAACATTGAAAATTATTTATGATTACAATTAGGCATTTATAAATAAATGCAGTTTTAGTATAAGGAATTAATATACTGTTAAATAAACCAAGCTAAGTTAAGCCAGACATCAAACCAAAATAATGTCTAACCATTTAAAAATGTTTTTTTCCCCTTTTTCTAAATCTCATTTCAATCTTTGATTTACAGTCATCAACAATTCAAGTATTGAATAACCAACTAAGGTATTTGGTATGCCAATAAACAAACCAAACCATCTATAAATAAAATAGGATTCAGTAAAGTACTTAATGGGCTCTCGAAGGCAACTTTTAAGTGCTTTACGTTAAAGATTTGCCTATATATATATATATATATATATATATATATATGCGCACACACACACACACACGTTTGATTAAATAAGACAGACACTTTGTGTCTTTGATCAATTTAAGCCTTTGTATGAGTCATTTGACTCATGGATGGAATAATAAGTCATGTTGTCTTTGTCACTTTATTATTTGCTCCCCTGAAGATGGCTCTAGTTGGAGCCAAAAGTTCTTGGGAAATTTATGACACCTTCCTAAATTCATTTCATGCCAACGACTCATATGAAGACTTGAACAGATCAAAGATAGAATAGGCACACAAAATGTCCATCTTATTTAATCAAACATGTTTAAAAGAGAAAATGTTGTGTGTGTGTGTGCATATATATATACACACACACACATATATGCATACACTCATATATACTTATACACATGCATATAGATATACATGCACACACACATTGGGTTGAATCTTAGATAATTTCCATTTTTAAAAATTAAGTTGTAACTACACATTTCAAATTTTTAATGTTTTAGATGCAAACAGAAATTACTTTATTAAATAGTAGCTTCATTGGTCATTCTTATTTCAGTAGTGAAAGACTGAGCATCATGATTTAATCTATGATCTCACACCTCTAAAATGGACAAACTTAAAGAGCATATTCAACATGTAATGTGGAAGTTTAAGGATAACAAAAATGCTATAGAAATGGCTAAGAAAATTTCTAAAGGTTATGGCCACCAAGTTCAAAATTAGTTTTCAAAGATTTATTCTGATGATATGTCATTCAGAGATGAACCCAGACCAAAGACACTCATCAGATTTTGATCAAGATGCTTTAAGAGGATTGGTGGAATGCAGTTCATACAAAAGCACTCAAGAATTGGCACTTGACCACAATACATTCAAATCTACAGTCTGCCCCCTCTTGAAGAATAGAAGAAAAGGAGCTAGCTGGACATTTGAGAAAAAGGATGATAGCATATCCATAGTGGCAAGTCTTCTTTCAAACTAAAGAAATTAACCGTTTTTCCAAGATATCATTACTGGTGACAGAAAATGGTCTTTTATGACATTGTTTAACACAAAAGGCAGTGGATTGACAAGGATGAATCTTTGCAGCTTATCTCAGAGGCAGAACTTCATGGAAGAAAAGTTATGTGAATAGTGGGATCACTGTGGTATTATTCATTCTGAAGATTTTCAAACGACAATCGGACACTCAGTTTATACTCAACTGATGCAACATGTGTTTGAAAATCTTGGAAAATGCTTTGCACTTTTTAATGAGAAAAAGAGAAGTGCTTCTCTCTTTGATAATGCAAATCCACATTCTTCAAGAATCATGCAGGAAAAAAATATTAAATTCAGGTTCATCTGTTCGACTCATCTACCATGTTCACCTCATTTTTCACTATTAATTTCCATCTTTTTGTTCTCTTCAAAATGTTCTGAATGACCGAAAATGTTCTCAAGAAGATCAAGTGAAAATGCTTAGTGGAAAACTTGTTGAGCTCAAAACCAGCTGAATTTTATTAAGAGGAACCAACAACCTGATAAATGGCAAGAAGTGACTTAAGATACTGGCATATATAGTATTAATTGAAATTAATTCACTGTTAAATAATTCATAAATTGATTATATTTTACTAAAATGGAAATCTTTTATGACTTTTTTTCACACACACACACAGTTTGTTATATGAAGAGCTTGATATGCTTTATCACAAATATTGAGCACTCTTTATTTATGAATATAGCCAACCAGATTATATACACATATATGTAAGCCTACTTCTCTCCTGTGTTAAGTTTAGGTTTCATTTTTATAGGATAATAAATTCATTCTGATAATTGTATTCCTATTGCAAAACTTGTCAGTCTGGCTTTCATAGTGTCTCCTCCACCCCATGTAATCAGATTTCATTCCAAACCTTACTTATAATCTTACTGTAGTTCACTAAATGTCTTCTTTTAGCTAAATATTTTCTAGCCAGAAACTCAAGTTGTGACCTTTTCTGATCATAAGCTAATAAAGATTTAGAAAAATTGTGTCAATGTGTTTACATTTGTAGTAATAGTCATGAGGAAATGATAATTGTAAACTTTCAGAGATACTTATTGGTAAAGTAGGAAAAAAAGAAGAGAAAACACTTAATCCAAATAAATAAAACCACCTAAAAGCTGTTTTTCTAATGATGGATTTTATTCTTTTTCTTTTTCAAACAATCTTTTAATTTCTATCATTATCTTAGAAACCTCATTTTCATTTTTCTTCTCAGAGGTATCTAGAAGTGATTTTTCCTGTTTTCCAACATCAAATTGGAAACTTTCGAGAATGAAGGGGAAAAAATGCAATTCTGTGAAAGATATCAATTCTTCATTGCACTTAAAACTTCTATACTCTCTCATCTCTTTCTCTATGTATATGTGAGTGTCTATATGTATGTGTGTGTGTATGTGTATATATATATATATATATATATATATATATATATAATGTGCATGTGTATATATGTATATAGTGTGTGTGTGTGCATATATAATATATATATATATATATATAAGCTATATGATAAGTTATAAAACAAGATAAAAGCTCATGATTCAGAGTTTGATTCTCTGCTCACCTATTATACAATACATCTGAATTTGGTGAGGAAAGAAAAAGTCAAACATGTTGAATATTAGCTTATTTGCATATTGAAAGTGTAAAACTATGAACCATGAGTTTTTACTTTGTTTTATATCTTTTTTTTATACTTGAAATATATTATGACATTGCTCAGCATTTTCATATATTGAGCACTGTAAAGATTTTATGGATTAAAAATGCTTTTAACATTAAATTTTATTTTTAATCATAAGTGTGTGCTGTACATATATACATGCACGCAAAAACATGCATATTATCTTTCTATTTTCATATCCAGGACATTTGAAGGGGTTGGGTAAATATACAAAGATATCAAGACCCATTGACCATGCAGTGGAGGAGTTCTTGTGGAGTTATGGCTAAAATATGGGACTACAGCCTTGAAGTAAATGAGTTTGAATTCCAGTCATGCTATTATGTTCACTTTCAGACTAATATCCTTGTGGGGAAAGTTATGATGAAACCCTTATCTCTCCAGCTATGGGTTAAATAGTATCACTGCTATTATTTCATAAGGATGGCTTTGGTATTGAATAACCCAGCAATGTTGATATGCCATTAAACAAAGAAATTGAAACTTGACTGAAAACTATTTTTGTTACTTCTTTTACTCTTTCACTTTTCATTCCTTCCATCATCCCATCTGTGTCTGTTTATATATATATTTATATGCACACACGCATATGCATATTATCTTTCCATTTCTATATCCTGCCATTTTGTTTTTTGTTTTTTTTGTCTTTTTTTTTTTTTTTCAACCAAAAATGTGCTGATTAAATAGTAATAATAATTGATATTGACTCATCAAAAATTGGTCGTGAAATCATCACTTAGTAAGTTGTTTGATTATGCACAAGTCTCCATTTATATTTTAGATTAAAAAAGAAAATTAAGCTTCAGTCTCAATATTTTTTGATCGTGCTTTCTACTTAAAAAAAACAAGAAACTACCAGAAAATTTTTTTGCAAAAGAAGAATTTTTCCTGTAATCTATTTTTATAAAAGATGAGGCTTAAACACCTGTAGAGTGTAATAACATCAAAGAGCTATTTCTTATAAGAAATGTTTTATCACTGATAGTAATCTTAGGTACTTATCTACTTGAACAACTTTGAGAGCTTTGATTTATAGAGAACAACCATATTTATCTCTTAACAACCTGATATGTTTTTGGCTTAACCCTTTTCACACCAGTTACCTTTACCTGAAAATTTAAAACTGATAAACAGTTTGTTTTAAATTTTTAAGTTTGTTTTCCTTTTTCAATGACTTCATGCTTTTTAAACAGAACTTTGTCAATTATTATTATTTATAAATTTTATTAGAATTTTTCAAAATATTCTTACTATATATATATATATATATATATATATATATATATATTTCAGATATAACTTTTATTTTTATCATTTTTGTTTCTAATGCGTGCTATTCTTTGCAGTCATAAATATGATGATCCAAGTGCCTTATGATAAAAACAAAAAAAAAAAACTAATATTAAGAAGATGAAGGCTAATATTTGTTGAAATAATTCATGATTAGGAGCACAAAATCTTTTTAAAAAATTTAATAAAAATATCTTATATAACAATAATAACAAATCTGATGTCAGGTAAGAAGAGTCCACATGGCATACTGGTTAATGTGCTGGAGTGTGAGTTCAAATCCCAGTAGCACTTATGTTCACTTTTGGACTCATCATCATCATGTTGCGCCATCAACACGGATATCCCTGACCCTCTCCCGCCACCCTTCTCTATCATCTATCACTTCCAGCAGGTCCTCAAGGTCACATCCCATATTGGCACAGAGCTGTTGTATGTAGATTCTAGCTGGTTGTCCTGCCCTTGCTCGTCCATGTGAAGGGGTCTACAGTAGTATGTTGCTTATGAGTTTGTCCCCACTTCTCCAGCAGTGTCCCTTGGATAGTTTTCATGATGGGTGGTAAGTGACCGTACAGCTGCTGCTTTGTGGGGTGCTGCCTCCAGGAGTTGTTCAATATTGCTTGCAGCATTCTTGTGTAGTTGCCGTCAAGCTTTTTCTCCATTAGTTAGCGTCTATGTAGTGCATCTATACAGCAGTATCGACATGACCGCTGCTTGAAAAAACTGCGTTTCATTTTATCAGTCAGGTCTGACTTCTATCTGACTGATAGTCTCTTGATAGCTGTCCATGCCTTTGCAAGTTGCGTGTTGATGTCAGTCTCCATTAATGAGACACTGCTTCCTTGGTATTGAACTTGTGTACTAGTTTCAGAGAACTACCGTTTCGTGTGGAGATTTCACCTGTTTGATTAAAGCCCATATATTCTATCTTGTGTGCATTGACATGGAGGCCTATGCCTGCAGCTGCTCGTTCCAGACTCTAGCAGGGTTTCAGTTTGGACTGGTGTATTTGCCAGAAGCACTATGTCATCGGCATAGTCCGCGTCTGTAATTGTTTGTGCAGAGTACCTTCTGCTTCTTTTCTTTGTCAGCTTGAAACTGTTTTCTTTCATTCTATCAGTAGACATTCTAAGCACGTAGTCTAGACAGATGATAAACAGGTATGGAGCTAATGTGTCTCCTTGCAACACACCTGTTACAATGTCGAAGTAGTCTGTGTCTCCATCCTGGGAGCAGACTTTTTTGTGTTTCTATATAGCATCATTATGGCTGTGATGGTTTCTTTGGGTAGGCTGTAGGTGAGTAGTATTTGCTCCATCTTTCCTCTGTGTATGGAGTCAAAGGCCTTGGCGAAGTCGACAAATAATATTGTTGCCTGTAGGTTTTTTGCACGTACACCTTCAAAAATTCGACGGATAGTCAAAATTTGTGATGTCGTGGATCTATTTCTCTGAAAGCCATTTTGATTCTTCCTAAATATGTTCTCAATCTTGAGTTCTATGTGGTTGCGTAGTAGAGCATTGTATATCTTGACCACTATGGATGTAAGGGTTATACCTCGGTAGTTCTTGGCTAATCCAAGGTTGCCTTTCTTAGGGAAGGGAAGGATGCATCCCTTTGTCCATCTGTCTATTGTGTTTTGATTATATACGGCATTACAGTGTCTAAGCAGTATGTTGTCGAATTGCCTGATCTTCCATACTTCTGGGGGTATTTCATCAAGCCCTGCTACTTTTCTATTTTTAATTTTTCTTTGTACTAAGTCGAGTTCTTCTTGCATAAACTGTCCTGGTTTGATGTCTAATTGTTTATTAATAGTTCTTGTGATTGGTTCATGTGTAACTTTCGGAGGGTTTCAGAGTAAATTCAGAGTAAATGTTGGACTAATACCCTTCAAAAAGAGATGAACCCCAGCTAAATAGTACCAGTGCTGTTCTTCAACAAAGATGGTTTTAGCATTAGATAATCTATAAAAGATGATGTGATTAAAAATTAAGAACCCAAACCGAATATAATATCATCCAGTCAGATATGGCTATTGAGTAGCTTAAAATGTGTTATTTGAATTTCAGTCGTACTGTCATTTGTGCGCTTGTCGTTGAGTTAGTGAAGCAGCTGGTAACAAATGAGGCAGAATGGGATATGAGCTCATCTCATCATCATCATCAAGTTGTGCTTAAAGCACAGATTCCTTTGACTGTCTCTTGCCATCCCTCCCTACTGGTAGGTCTTCTAGATAGCTTCCATTTTCTGCTTAGAGCGTCACTGGTCAGCCAACACTGGTTTATCCCTGTGGGGAAGCTCATTGGAAGACCTTGCTTATGAGTTTATCCCTGCTTCTGTAGTAGTGCACTGCTTGCCTTGTTCATTTTAGATGATTTGGCAGGTGACTGTACTACTACTGTTTTGTGGGGTGCTACTTCTTGGATTTGTTTAAAACAGAAGCCAGCATCCTTGTATAGTTCCTATTTAGCTTTCTTCCTCAATTACTTCATTAAAGTCCAGGTGGTGCAGCCATATGATAGTATTGACTTGGCTATAGCTTGGAAGCATTCCAGTTTTATTTGATCAAAGATTAGATATCTATATGGTTGCTAAAATATCAGTTGTAATCCATGTCTTTATATGTTGACATCATTATTTTTCCCATCATAAAAGTGATGAGTCAAATGAGGAATCTCAAATAAGAACCAACTAGAATTAAGATGACGGATAATATCAGTCAAAATTTCCTTATGATTCACCAAATGTTTGTATATCAATAAGGCTCTGCTATTTCAGGTCAGATTTCAACCAAACTTTTGGGAATGTTAGGTTCATGCCTTAAAAGACTTTATACTGTATTTGGCTTTTCTTCTTTTTTTTATACTCTTCAAAATGAAATTAGGATTTATTTTGATAAAATTTTAAGTCATTGTAAAGTGACCCTGATTAGCAAGGGATGTAACAAAGCAAGACACTTGATGTGATTTAGAGGTTGGATGTAATTTTCAAAAGCAGCAATTTATTTAACAGTTCTTGATCTTTTTAAAAATCATTTGTGTTAGATAGGAATACTTGAAACCATATAACTGCAAATTATTTGAATAGTTACTTGAAGCTATAATTGTTTACAAATGATTGTTATCATAAGATACATAAACTATGTAATTATTTGCTCAAAAAGAAAAACAAAAAGATTTTAGCATTTAATAACCCAACAAGAATTTTCAAACCAACAAAACTATCATTTTTGGCATGAAGATTCTCTTTTTTGACAGATTTTATGAGGGGAGATATCATTGGTCAAATGGTAAAAATCTTTGATTCTAAATATTGGATACAAATCATTTTTATATCAGAATATTTTTAAGATAACAGCTCCTTTTACTTGTATAATTAATGTAAATCTTTTTTTTTTTAATTTGTTCTGATATTAAAGTACAAATATTAACATTAGTGTCATATCTGAATTTTTTTCCCCCAGGCTATGTTGTCCTTGCTTGTATGAATGTGTGTGTGTGTATATATATATATATATATATATCCTTGGGAATAGCATGAATCCTTTTCTTCTCCTTCCAGCTATGAATAGTAGAGCAAACTGGGCTCCTTAAATCTGATTTCAAAACCTGAAGAATGGTGTTTGCGAGAATCTGTGGCACATTAATGAACTATTCCTCTGATATCCTCTTAATGAGAGAGTCCATTATTTATGTGTGTGTGTGTGTGTGTGTGTGTATATATATGACATATTTCATCTGAAAATTGTATATTTCTTTTTACGAATACATGCAATTTACATGAGATGAGAAAAAATTTATTTTAGGTTTTATTTTGCTCTCTTCACCAGTATTTGAGGGTTTCTATGATTTAAGCTAAAATGTTTTTATAAAGATTGTTCATTTCACTATATATATATATTTGTGTGTGTGTGTGTGTGTGTGTGCAGGTCTTGAATTAGGTGGACACCCTTTAGAACTTTAGAGTATATTTATTTACTTATTTATATGAATTTGCCATAGTACTTATCTTTTCTTTCACAACAGGCTTTGCTAAAAAAAATGTGCACAAAAATATATTTTGAAGTTTTTTTGCCTATAGGATTTTGTATGATATGCATGATTAAATTTTTCACCAGTTGCTACAGTCGGTTCATCTGGAAGTAGAAATTCCTATAAACAAAGGTAAAAATGACTATGCTAATTTGAACACAGTGTTTATATAAATAAATATCTATTTGATCAGCTCAACTTTATAGCAAGATGGGTGTTGTTTTTTAAAAAGTAATTTGTTTACATCTTTCATCAAATACTATTAAGTACAGCAGATCTTGAGATGGGGTTTGATCAAATAGTTTAAAAATGGTGCTTTATAAGACCATGTGATAACCAGCACCAACCTGAAGCTTCAATTTTATATTCCCCCACACATAAGCTTTTTGGTTGGTGTGAAGCATACCTTACCCTGCCCATTTTCTTTCAGGTTTTCTTTTGAACACATTCCAAAAATAGGCGGGTCTCCATATAGTAGGTGTTAAATATGTAGTTCCTTGCATTATGGATCGGGACATCTTGGGTGCATGCAGAAAGCATCTTGAGGAATGTGACTTTCGGGCTTTGTAAACTTCTTCTCTTCCTCTTTTTTCTTTTCTTCTTCCTAAATGTAACCTCCTGCCCAATCCCAACCACTAAACTACACAACTCTTTTTATCCCAAGGATATTGTTGTTGTTATTGTCCTCATGGAATGAGATTTGTGGGCTGATAATTCAGCACCACCCAGAAGCTTTTTTTTTTTAAGAAAGGTTGAGAAAAATATATACATACATTTGCATCTAATGTATGTATTTAGACATAAGATTGTAGGTATGTATGTACAAATATATGTATATCTATTTTTGATGAAGTATATATTTGTGTGCATGCATAGGTATGCATGGAGACAAATATATGTTTACATAAGTTTCGCCAATCGCCCGGGAGACCTGGGTTCAATCCCAGGTCGGGTCATACCAAAGACTCAAAAAATGGTACTCCTTGCTTAACACTCAGCATTGTAAGGTACGGGTCAAGGGTAAAGTGGAGCAATCCAGGGAAAGGAGTAGCGCCCTCCCCTACACCTTGGTGTAGTAAGCTATTGAAAAGGGAGCCTTCGGGTCACCCTCGACTATGGACTACTACTTACATGTACATGTGTTTATAGGTTTACATAACTATATGTAAGTGTGTGTGTATGTATATATATATATATATATATATATATATATATATATATATATTGATACATTTTGGGTTAAAGGCCACAGAAAATGTTTCATTTTATTTAACTTTTTATGTAGGAAGCACTGGTGGTGTAATGAAATGGTCTTGACAAACTGAGTTTGAATCCGGATTGTGTTTCAGTTTATTTTGCTACCGTTGGGAAAGTTATGAATCCTCTTCTCTTTTCAACTCTGTGATAATGGGAGGCAAAACTGGAGTTTTTTGCTTTAGTATGCTAACCAGTCTAGGAGAAGGAAAATCTATGAATTGAATAATTGAAGAGTGTTGTTCAGGAGAATCTGTGACATATTGGTGCTCCATTTTTTTCTTACCAGTTCATCTCTCCTTCCCCACAAAAAAAGTGTTGCTGGTCCTACACAATCCTTTACCACTATAAATAAATCAACTGTGTAGGTCAGCTGAGTCGGCTGGGGCTGTAGAATACACCTCCTGCAGAGGGGTAAGACTCCTCCAACGAGTGTCCTGGTTATAACCCTAAACCATCTGATGGCAAGGCTCCAGTCTTGGAGTTTGGGGGAATGTAGACTATCCCTTCATTGCTTTTACTCCTAGGTCCACTCTGACCTTGTGACCTGGTGTGGTAGTAGCTGTTAGGATTCAATCTATGGGTCAAGTAGAACTGTTTAACCATTTACTGTTGTTGAAACCATTTAACTATGTGCAAATAGAACTACCAGTGTTAGATAGAAATACTTGAAACCATTTAATTGTAAAACAACTGTGCTCTGGCTCATTTAAAAGATGTTACTTAAGAACTATCCACTTAAAAATTATATATGTATAAACAGGGTTTGGCATGAAATAACCTACAAGGGTTGATAGGCCATTTAACCAAATGACTTAACCTAAACTGTGTAGGTTAGTTTAATGAATCACATCTTCAGCTAAATTCTGTGTGTATGTATATACAGTGGGGTGAAATAAATATCCATACATATGAAAATTTTTATTTTTTATCTTTCAAACAGCCTAAACAAAATTCTTATATACATTTACTGTATAAGGATATATTCTACTAATATGTGTATATAAACTTAGGTTACAGTTAATTTTACAGAAATTAATGCCATTTATTCATTTTTATGAATGAAAAAACGTAATCGTACAGTACAACATCGTTGCATTATTTTTCTACATAGAACCAATAATGCTATCAGTAGCCATAGTTATATTTTGCCTTAGATGGATGGATGTTAGGTATTTGTGAGATGTTTCTCTCCTCAATCTAAGTGGTGTTTAGTTTTAAAATCACCATACGCTGACATTCTTCAGCTATTTTTTGGAGAGTTATTTTGAATCCATTTCTAGTTTAGTTAAAATCCTGGATCTAATTTCTGCATCCTTATTTGAAGTCAAGCCTTGAATGAATATCAGACATTTAAATGAGTTGGAAGTTAACTTCTAACTTAAACTAATCACATTCTCAATTGATGACTTCTGCGTAGGTGACAAAATTGCTGTTGTCACATTTTACTAGATTCAGAGAATTCCTTCATGCATTGAATAATGAAGTTCTGTCTCCAAAAATTTTTGTTAGCATTCCAATAGTGTCTTCAAAATTGATTTCACCTAGTTGTTTTGGCAAAATAAAATTTACATGTTTTTCATATTCGGCTGTGAACAGTTTCCTTGATAGTCTGATTTTCTTTTTGTCATTCTAATCCAAACAATCCTTTTTGAAGATGCCTTCTTATCTTCTATAATACGACTGAAAAGTTATCCCCTCATTAGGATTCTAATTAAATTCACTAATGGAATTTGTGATAGCATCGGGTTTGAATGAATCAGACATGTTTTTTCCTCTGTAGTTTTCTTAACCAACAATTTGAAAAACGTTTGTTGTTATTTCTCTATTTGGGATTGTCACTCTAATTGGTCCCTATGTTGCAGTAATTGTAATTCTTGTTCTTTCTTTTGCTATTCATATTGCTTTTTGGAATTACAACTGTAATTCCTGTTGTTGTGAGTAGAATAATGAAACTGGCTTCTCTAGCCTTGGTATACAACTAGTCATGGAGAATAACTGAATCAAAAAATAGAAGCTGGAGACTCTAATGCAGTTCAACATTGTCGTTAACTTTGTTCTGAAAACTTTTCTGATGAGAATGGTGAGTGGGGAGACTTGTTGAATGGGCAACTGCTGGTCTTTTATATAATCTTATCCAGGTCAGCATTCACATCCAGGCACAGATCCATTGTCTCACAAGATTGACAGATCTCACCACCATAATAAAAGAAAGTAATGTTCTTTTAATAAAATGTTGCTCAACAACCCAATATTTCTATGATTTATTCGTGTTTGTTTCCCCACAATATTCTAGAGACATTCAAAACATGGAATTAAGAAAAAAAAAAAGATTTATTTCATGTTGGTACAATGTGAACTAATTAAAGATACTAGTAACACATATTGGTATTGATTATCAGCCCCAAATCTCCAGCAAGGAGGACAATAAAAGTGCAACTGAAATGATTTTTAGGTAATACCTATGAATATAGAAACAAACTAATTTATATCTTAACAATTAGTTGTTTTTTTTTTTTTTAATAATTGTTGGATAAAGAAGAGATTCTACAAATGGGGAAGCATAATGTCTTCTTTTGTAATTCATGTTGAAAAAGAATTACTATCTCTGTTCCATAATTGTTTTTACATTTAGTGTAAGAAATTTAGATGTAGATGTAATAATTATTACAGGACAGAGATAGTAAATGTTTGATACATCTGCATTACTTATGTCTGGTTTGAATGAGATATCTATTTCTATTTCGAACACAGTGTGGCTAATATATTGCAAAGAAACTCTATATACATCATCAAAATTTGGAGAAATATTATTTTGATTTTTATTCAGTTTTTGTATTTTTTGCATTATTGATTTTCAGTCTAAATTTTGTCCATATGAAGCTGCACAAGTATATCAAAATGATGAATTTTTTTTTTCCTTGACTGTCATGATACTTCTTTCCCTTCTCTACAAGAATTTGTTTTTGATAATGAATTCATTCTGATGATGCTTCACCATTAACAAAACATATCTAAAGTTCCAAACAGTTCTCTACTTACACTAACAAAAATACATATACATATATATATATATATATATATATATACATATATTGTAATTTGCTTGAAGCATTGCACAAATTTTTTCATTTCATTGTATTGAATTAATTTACAGGGCTATTGCAATATGAAATAATAATTGAGTCTAATTTTTTTTTTTTTAAGTCTCTGACGATGAAGTTTTACTTGGAAATTAATTAGACTCAAATGATTGTTAGTTCGCACTGCAATAGCTCTCTAAATTAATTCAAATACAATAAAATTCATCATACGCACGCGCACACGCACACACACACACACGCACACACACACACAATTAAAATTTAATGCTAAAAGCATTTGTAATCCATAAAATTTTTCCATTGTCCTATGCATTAAAATGTTAAGTAATATTGCAATGTTTTTCAAGTATAAAGTAATAAAACAGAGTTAAAACTCATGAGTTTCATGTTGTCAATTGTCAGGTGAGCTCGTATTCAATACTACAAGGACTTATTCTTATAAACTATTAAACAATAAGAAAATATTCTGGTTGTTATTCAATTAAACAGTTTGCTAGTTATATTTCATGTTAGTAAATGTCATTTTTTGCTTATAAATATGAAAAAGCATTCACTAACTTTGGTGAAATATATTTTACATGAAAAATATATCAATTCAAATTCTGTAAGAGCAATTGAATTTTTTTTATAAATTAGCAACAAATGAAAAATGAATAAATCCCTTGCCATTTTCTCTCTCTCACTCTCTTTTTTTTTTTAGCATAATTCCAAAGTCTTACATATGCATTCA
This sequence comes from Sepioteuthis lessoniana, assembly GCA_963585895.1. Lineage (NCBI taxonomy): Eukaryota > Metazoa > Mollusca > Cephalopoda > Myopsida > Loliginidae > Sepioteuthis > Sepioteuthis lessoniana. The sequence goes on from CAUZXS010003438.1 coordinate 57,309, forward strand.
TACAGCTGTGTATATTAACACACTACGATAACAGTTACACACATAGATAAACAAATCTAAGCCAATCACAATTCTAATATTGCTATTGGAAGATGTAACAGGCCATTTCAATCGGTCTTGATTCACAAACCAAGTGGCTTCCAACTGATCTAACCAAATGTAAAAGTAATCAAAAGGGATGATTTATGTGTCATCAGAACAGCAGAAACATTAGGTATGGATTTGAGAGAAAGCGATTTTACAAAAGGTATCAGCTGATATAGTAAATATCCAGGTACATTCAAATTCCTTTGGCTCGACATCAACCAGGCTACAATAATTATTAAAGTGTGAGATGGGTAAATAAGGGTGCAGGAAGAAAAAATGTGTGTGTATATACTGTAAGGGGTGGGGAGGAAGAAAATATATATATTGATAGAAATTGTACATAAATTTGTTCTTTACTCACAGATAAGAACAGATAGTAAACAGATCATGATCTGAGAAAAGAACTTCCTCAAAGATATAAGAGTTGGTGAGGAAGTGATTAAGAAAAAACTAAATCATATAGATTCCTGTCTTGAGAAATATAAAGAAAATATGTCCAAAGAAATTGTTTTTATCTTATTTTTATGCTAATTACTGATGAGAAACTTAATAGATTTATACTTAACAGTATCATCTACACTATAAAATTGAACTGTCTGCATGTGTGTTTTATTGACACAAAATCTGCTTAACATATTTTAGTGTTTATGGTTAGTTTCCATATCATAAATTAATTTGTAGTACAAAATAAATAACGAAACTTCTTTGAAACACAACAACGAAGGGTTAATTCTTATAGCTGAAGTAAACTCAAATCAGAGTGAGAAAAGGTTCTTTTTGGTGCCGCAGGTCGTATGTTGGTTCTCGAGTGGGTAGAAGGTGTTCACTGTAGCAGGTAGCTCGCGTGGCAGGCCACAGGGCTGGTTCTTTTGTGTAGCTAGTAGAAAGTAGCCGCGTATCTTCAGTGAAGATCTTCCATACTGGAATATCCGTAGGAGAGAACGAGAGAGAGAGAGATCTTTCTTCGCTGCTGGCTGAGTGATCTCTGACCTGTGACAACTTCTAAAAAGGGCTAGAAGAAAAAAATTCTTAAGAGGTAGATGGAAACCATGCACTCTGCCCCTGATTGGTCAGTGTGTGGCCGAATCCCTTGGTGGGGGCATTGATTTGTGAGAGAAAATAGATCTGTGACTACAACACCATTTTCCCAAATTTTTTAACTTATAATTTGCAAACATCTGAGTGTTTTTTCTGGGTTTTTTGGGGGTGGGGAGAGTTTGATATCTACTCTGCAAAAAATTTCAAAAATAACCGAAGAGTTTCTCTTCTTTTCTCTAATAATGATTGAATTTCAGTAAGCATCTATGAAATCCAGCCTGAATGTTGAAAGTGATTTGTTCACTGGTCATATGTATTTGTCAACATTTTTCATCACCTAGACAAGAATGACATATTATGGCTTTTGAGTCTGTGGGCAAACCCCAACAAGAATCACCTTTGTAACACACCTTTTTGTGGAGTCATTTACTAAGCTTTTCTTAATCTTGTACACAGGCTTTGTGTTGCTTACAGTGCATCCTGTTTCAAGATAGTCAACCATCTAAGTAATGAACAGACTTGGCATTATTTTGGTGATCTGTCCATAACTTGTACTTTCTCTTTGACTTGACCATAAAATCTTAATTATTTCAATTCTTCTATTAATCTTAGAATTTAAAAAAATTCTACTTTCATCGTAAAATATCTATATTTAATATTTTAATAAAACAAATTTTGAAAACTAAATAAAAATTGAAATAATATTTTGTTGTATTACACTGATCGACAAAAAAAATTGAAATGGTATCAAGGCACCAAACAACTTTTTTAGCTAATTTGAGGACACTGAATCTGAAAAATGACCTTACTTTTTCTTGGTTAGCGACTGTTTTTGCTATACAGAAATGCTTCATTTAAAAAAAAAAAAAAAAAGCATTTTTGTTCATTTGTTTTCTGTATATATGATATTGACTGGTGGCAATATTTCTCAAAGTAAAATTGTAGAAACCTCTCAATTTGTATTTAAAGCAACAAATACAGGTCTACTTATTGAGAAATACTATTTTTGCAATATCAAACCCTAAGTCTTTAAAAATAACAAGATTGAATGTAACAAGACCAACAAGTATTTTCATCAAATCATTCAATAAACTAACAACTGAAATAAAACCTTTGTGAACATAAGAACTATGGTAAAAAAAATTCTCTTTCTCGATTGTCTGTCATGTTCCATGTTGTTTAAGCCCCTTTTGATATTCCAGCAGTAGTCAGCCATCATTCAATTGTTCTACTTTCCTTGGTTGTGCTCTTTCAATGTTTTGATATCCTAATGGAATTATCCTCTTTGCTCGTCTCTAACATCACTGGAAATGGCTATCTATAAAATAAACATCAATACTCATATTAGTGCCTATGTCCTGTAGATGTATCAACAGCTTTTCCACAAACTCCTTGTAGTTTTCAGTCTGGCAATGGCCTAAGAAGTTTTTCACCTCATCAACAAATGATGTCCAAGCATGTAATTCCAATTCATTCATTGAATTAACAAATTCATCATCCTTAATGAGTTTCTTGATGTTATGGCAAAACCATTTTCATAATGTTCATCATGTACTATGGAATGACTGCATCCAATTGGGACGTCTGTAGTTGGAGTTTCTTTCCAACTGTGAAAACAAAAGCTTGGTTTCCTTTTGTAAATTTATGAATATCAAACAGAAGATTTTAGGATTTCCTTTTCTTTATGTCACCTTAATTATCAGGTTTACTAAAGCGTATTACTGATAAAGTTTATCAATTAATTTGAATTTTGGTGATAAATTAAAAAAATGTGGTACTTTTGTTTTGAATTTTTTGTCTCAAAAATACTTTTTTCTTATAAAAGTAGTTTATTTCAGGTGGCTGACATAAATTGCTTGGCCTACCTGGAAACTGATGGGTTTCTATGACATTGATTAACTAAATTTTGCAATCAGCCAAGATTATAAATTGATCTTTTTTCCAAAAATGAGCAATTACAGTGAACCATCAAAAGCTAAAGTCATTTTCAGATTCAACACAATCAAATTAGCTAAAAAATGTATTTTGTTCCTTAGCACCAAAAATCATGTTGACCAGTGTTATTGATCTTTTATTCAAATTTTGTCAATTTTGAAGCCATATACTAAGCTTCATCTTTTCTTTTTTTTTTTTTTTGCAATATCTTATTACATTACTGAATAATGAAAAATTCTGTTATGGTAACACAAGTCATGTTGATTGTTACCATGGTTATGGAATCTCTAATTTTTTAGTGTGACTAGGTTTTAAGACTAATACATAGTCACACTGTGTTTGAAATAGAAATAGATATCTCATTCAAACCAGACATAAGTAATGCAGATGTATCAAACATTTACTATCTCTGTCCTGTAATGATTATTACATCTACATCTAAATTTCTTACACTAAATGTAAAAACAATTATGGAACAGAGATAGTAATTCTTTTTCAACATGAATTTCAAAAGACATTATGCTTCCCCATTTGTAGAATCTCTTCTTAATCCAACAATTATTAAAAAAAAAAAACAACTAATTGTTAAGATATAAATTAGTTTGTTTCTATATTCATAGGTATTACCTAAAAATCATTTCAGTTGCACTTTTATTGTCCTCCTTGCTGGAGATTTGGGGCTGATAATCAATACCAATATGTGTTACTAGTATCTTTAATTAGTTCACATTGTACCAACATAAAATAAATCATAAGTTATGTACATTTAGATTTTAAATAAATATTACATATTGTCCAATGTGCTTATATTATGGATGGGAGTGGTGCTGCCTATTGAAGCTTGAAAAAGAAGCTTATGGATCATTTAATAAATAAGGGTTAATCCCCCTCCCAATCCCCTTGTGAACTGTGTCCTAGCAGTTTCATCATTTTAATGATAAATGTTTGTCTTAAAATCTACAACCAAAAACCAATCAGTTCTAAAATCACTCAGTACTGATCACTTATCCAGAAAGTTATTACTTTAACTGTGCCTATTTCTGATCATTGGCCATTTTGTTTGCCTCCTTTCCTTCAAGTTGGCCTTCAATGAAAACATTAGCCAAATAAATTTTTTTGGATAGATTTCATCTTCACACACAAATATCAACAGCCTTCTATTTGGCAGACTTGTGTACTTTTTTCCTTCTGCAAGACTTATGCCCAAGTACTGTTTTTGTTTTTTTCATTTTATTTTGCTATATCTCTTAGGTGTAAAGGTTATCATCATAGGAAATGAACATGGCACTGTGAGTTCAAATCAAGGACAAGGCTGTGAGCATTTCACATAATGCTAATCCCCTTGAAAAAGGTATGCAGTCAACTGTTCTCTATAGTTAAACAAAAAGTGATATTGTGGGGGAAATCCCTGCAGTGTAGTGGCTTATGTACTGGACTGTGACATTGCAGCAAGCAAATTCAAACTACATCATGTTATTACATTCATTTTGAGAGAAAGATGAATCTCTTTATCTCTCCAGCCGTGGGTTAAATAGTACCACTAATGTTTTTCTACCAGAATGTCTTTGGCGTCAAATAACCCATGAAGTTTGATATACCATTAAACAATGGACCAGAAACCAAAAAAGTGATATCTTTAGCGAGGGAATTTTCAGCTAATAATCCTTTTATATATATATATATATATATATATATATATATATATATATATATATATCCCTTCAAAAATGATAAAACTTTGGTATCTTTTGTTTAGAAGAAAATTAACTTTTTATTTTAAAAAATTTGTTGGGCTGTATTCATTTTTTGTTTATACTGTATGTATAATGATTTTACTTTAGAAATGCAGTGAAAATCAGTAAGATAGGGATTATCAGTGGTCAAGAATTTTGACAGAAATAAGGCTAGTATACATACTATGTAAATGTATTGTTAAAGATTTTATCATAGAATTGCACTATAACTGATTTTACAAAAGAAATTGATTGACTGTAGTCAGGAATTAACACAAGCATTACTGACAGAATAGAGCTATTATATGTAAATGAAGTGCTAATGAATTTAATAAATAAATTGTTACTAATCATTTTCCTGAAGAAATTCATTTAACATCATGAAGAGATTGTCAGTGGTCAGTAATTAGACCATGTCTTCCTAAAAGAATAAGATATAAAATGTTTTAGATTTTCATCTCGGATACTGCAAATTTTATATTCACTAAAATGAGTATCAAATCAGAAGATGGTTTGATTTCTTTGTTTAATGGCATATCAACTTTTGTTTAAGTCAGAGGAATCTTTTTGGCAACATATTTTTTCTTTTTTTAACGAAGCACCACCCTCTTTTCTTTTCTTTTCTTTTGCAGTGACTGAGCATGTTATTATAAATGTTAGATGTTCACTCCAAATGTCTAGACTATAAATATTTCCTGAAAACTGAATGGATTTGGGAAAATTTGCATTCCTATTTTCATGAAATTCTACCAGTGTCTATTATTTGTCTTGTGTAGTCAAAACATCCTACTTATTACTGTCAATGAGTAACTTGACAAGATGCCTCTTGGTTAACTTTATTTTTTTTTAAATGATGCTTTTCTTCAAATCTTGGATATATCTCAATGATAGTAACAGGTTTCTGTTGTTAGTGCACTCCTCCTTTCACACTTTTTACCATTGCTATTTTTTAATGGTTTGTCTGTCAGAAGTGTTTAGTTCTGTGCCGTAGAACCTTTTACTTGCCTGTTGGCTGCAATTTCTATTTTTATAAGGAAATTGCTATTTACTAAATTTTTTCTCAGTTTGCCACAAAGCTAGAAATATAGGCCACTCAGTAAGAATCAAACTCACTATCAATAGTCTGCTTGACTAGCTTGTTAATCATTACACTTATGCTACATAACTAGAGAACCTAGCTTATTTTAATTGTTCTAAAAATAGATGAAACCCAACTGATAGTATTTCAAGTTAGTGACTCCGAGCAATGTTTTTTGTGAGAGTTTAAAAGTTAATAATTATAACTGAGAGATTAATATTTCTGTTGGAAAGAAGTAGACAGGTCGGCTTTTCCACATGGGCTAAATCATCTTCTCTTTAACATCTCTGTTGGTCATTTCTTATACTACAATTGTAAACATAGTGCAATTTTATTTTAAGTCATGATTTTTTAATGACCAGAAAAAAGTCCTAATTTTTCTTTCTGGTTTGGAAATTTTCTTGTAGATATTCACTATAACAGTTAAAAAGAAAGGGAAAGTTTCTGTTGAGTTAATCTAATGAAGGCAAAGTGTTGGGTAGCTTTGATGAATATCTGCCCATCAAAATAGATACCTATCTGAAACATTTATAAATAAAGAAAATAAAGACATCCAAAGAAGTCTGAAGAACTAAAAAAATCAGATTTGATTTATTAAGATGAAAACATGCTAACTGGAATACAAAAATGTGTACATACATTTTTTGAGGAAACAAAAGGACATTGTGAGAAATAAGGTTGCCTTACATTCTCATAACATGTCTTTCTCCTCAGGTGTCTGTAAATCACTCTGTTCAATCAGGATACCTACTGGTTTTTCATTAAGAGTCATGTGACCAACCAAGTGGGATACATACTAATTAGGAAAATTCTCTGAAAAAAGGTCCACTTCAACTTTATACTTTCTTTATAAATTGAACTCTTTGATAAAATTTAGTTTGGAATTTCCAGAAACTAATTTTCTAAAACTATGTTATAGATCATATAAACAGTAACAGTAACTGAAAAAAAAAATCCTCAAATATTTTTTTTTTTTTGATAGTTTATGCATGTCATGATGACAAATCACTTGTTATTAGTGTTATATATTTATCCAACCTCTTTACCGTAGGTAGGATGTGATGCAGTTATGTTTTAGGCAGAGTAAAGCTGTTTTGAATTCTGTGTTGTTCTACTCCTCAACTGGTTGCCTAACCAAGGCCAAAGAACCCAGTCTGCCCTACTATTTACCTATAACTGAAAAGTGGGGAGGGGGGATTTGTGCCTTTCCGAAGGGCATTAGCATGAAGTAAAACACAAACCGACTCAGCCTGGATTTGAACTCTGGTTGCCAATTCTATTTTGTATGACAATAATCATTACACTAAGCACACCTTTTCATTAGGATAAATGTTGCCATTCATTATCTGTATTTCCTTAGAGCACCAATATACCCTTTGGTGCCACAGTGCCAATTTTGGGAACCAATGGTCTTTCGTATAAATATTTACAAAATTCTGTGAATGAAATTTGGAAAAATTAGTCTTCATTGCAATTCTCTTTTCATGAAATCCTGTTTATGCCTGTTATTATTATTGATATTTTTAGTTAAAATATCCTACTTATTACTAAACTAAAATTGTCAGAATGGTGAATTTATTTGTTTAAATAATAATCAGAAGGGCACAGTAGGAAACAAATCTTGCATGTTTCTGAAAAACTATTAAAAATGCTCAATAAAACTTAGAATTTCACTTACACAAATGACTTAAACTATAGACTTTAAAAAAAAGTAAATGGAAAGATAATACTAGTTCAGGCTTATAAGAAATCAATGATGTAATATTTAGTGCAGTTGGGAACTTGAAATCAAACTGGTATTGAAGAGCAATTAATTTTAATCAGTGACAACATTTTAGACCTTCAGGCTTCCCCAGGAAGTAAAGGATATCATTTTGAGTCAGCCTTAATGGCAGGTCACAAAAAATTGCTTTTTTGGGCTACATATTACCCACAGGCTATGGGTTAGACAGCACTAGTCAAGAATATTGTTTGTTTATCAAATATGTACTAATGACTGCAGGGGTACTGATATTCAGACTTTAAAGTATTTTATATGTATGCTTATTAGTGCAAGGAATTTACTCATGACCTATATACTTGTTTCTGTATTTGAGCTTTTAATGATCACACACACACACAGAGTTGTGGGTTGTATAATGGTTAGTAGCATAAAAAATGGAATTGGTTTACCATATTCAACTTTCAATATGTTACAGATTTTTGTTTACAAATTATCAAAACTGTCTTAAACAAAAATTTTGAAAACGCAAACTTTTATGCTATCTCATTGCTAAAAGAAATAATAAAAAAGTTTTGTGATTCACTCTGTTGGTTGGGACTGTATCTCTCCCAATGAGGCTACTTATTGGCTGTGATCAGTGACCAGTAATACTTCAGAACAGGATGCTGGTGGCTAAACAATCCATGACTTGCGACATTCTACTTTGGGCTAGGTGAGTGGTTAGAGAGGCTTGATCTGATCAGTTGATTGGTCATGTAAAACACATGCACCTCTGTTTGTCCTGACTGTATTCTTCAAATGAATCTTGTACTGTTTAGTACAAGATTAATTAGTACGTAACCCTATTTTATCTTAAAAGAGCTAGAAGGTGGTGACTGATGGCTAATTGTGCTGTGATAGCAATATGTGAAACCATTTAAACTGTGTGCAAACATGAGTTCTAACTCGTTTAAAAATAAAGTTATTTACAAACTAATTGCTTACATTCATGTAAATAGGATTTAGCATTAAATGACTCATAAAAGTTTATATGCTATTAAACCAAATAACCATAGCACTATGATGAATATGTTCAATCCAGCAAACCTACTTCCAGTGATGTGCTCAATCCAGCAAAGATATGGCACCGTTCAACCTACAAGGATATTTTTTTTTAAGTGATAGCTGAATAGATTTAAGTCTTTGAACAAACATCTAAACTATTGATTAATTTTATTCTACACTTTTAGTTGTGTACTAATAAAATTTGATTTTGACTGTTCTAAATTGAAGATTTAGTTCAAAAAGTAAATAAATGAACTGTTAGTCAAATTGACAGGGGTTTTAGCTTGTTACTATTCTTATAAGAATCACTTTGCATTTAATTAAATATTCTCATACTACAATTGACATTCCTTGCTACTTGTGCTTTGAACTTTTGGTGCTACTTGTACTGCTTAGATTACCATTCCTCTTCAGTCTGCTAATGCTGCTAAAAGCAGGCTGTTTGTGTCTCTAAAATTTCTCACCCTAAAGATACTTCTTTTCTCTCTCTCTTGCCAATTCTAAGAGAATCTTTCCTTATATGTTTTAGAACTCTCCTCCACCACGAAAAACCCAAACTCCTGCCTGCTTGACTCTTTTTTACCCCACCTCCCGCTTTTCACTTCTTGCATAAACCACTTTCACCCTCACTGCTTCCACTCTGATACTCTTTTTTTTTTTTTGGGTGGTCTCTTAAAAGATTTTCTCTCCAAATGCTTCCACTGACATTAATGTTCTTAACTTCAGATTAAAGAAAGCCAAAAAAATAAATAAATAAATAAAAGTTTCTCTTTCAGTTTAATAATAATACTTTCTTTGCTGTTATGATCTCATAATATGCCTCTCTCTCTCTCTCTCAAATTTACAATATTTTCCATGAATAATTTTACTCTGACCATTTTTTTTTTTTTTTATAAAAGTTAATTTTCTTCTAAACCAAAGATACCAAGATTTTAGTTATTTCTAGTGGAACAGTATACAATCAAAACAGATATTATTAAGTAATATTTATTCCCATGCCCTTTAGCATGAAAACTGTATCCAAAAGTCCCATCTGTAGGTTCAATAAAACTGTTTAATCATTTACTATAGTTGAAACCATTTAACTGTGTGCAAACAAATGGTTAATATCAAATTAGATTAGTAGTATTAGATAGAAATACTTAAAACCATTTAACTGTGCACAAATAGAACTATTAATGTTAGATTGTACACGGTTACATGGTTTCAAGTAATACTTGAAACCATTTAACTGTGTGCAAACAAATGAGCTCTGACTCATTTAAAAATAAAGTTATCTCCTCAAAATTATTTACTTAAAAATCATATGTATAAACAGGATTTAGCATTAAAAAGTTGATATGTCATTTAACCAAATAATCTAACCAAAACTGTAACTGAAAATGAAATTACATGTGTGAGATATACTTTCATATTCTTGGTTACAAAGTTTCAATGTTGTAGAGTTTAGTATAAATGATATTTAATAATATCTGTTTTGATTGTATACTGTTCCTTTACAAATAAATTCCTGGTATATTTGGTTTAGAAGGAAGTTAACTTGTTATTTAAAAATGTTAGAGGTGAACATATTTATTGTGTGTGTGTGTGTTAAAATAATTAATCCCGGATATGTATTATTATGAAGTTTAATTACAAAGCCACCAACTTATTTTCTGCAGTTGGGAGGTCATAATTATGGAGACATGCATAAGGATTGAACTCATACTTTTCAGTCTGCTTCTGTCATGCAGATGTCATGTTTTCTGAGTTTTTTTGCTTTCTTGTATACTGGATGAGAGAAAATCTGTGTATTTGAGAGAGAGCTACTGTATATGTTAGAATATGTTTAGTGACAGTTTGCTTGGCTCTATGTGTGTGATTATTTTGTGTTAGTTGTGGAAACCTTTTAGGTCAACGTCAAGCAGTCAACTTTATCAGCACATGGATCTTGCATGTGTTTTTGTATTAGATTTTAACCTCTTAATTCAAAAAAGAAAAAAAAAACTTGAAAATTTTTATTTCTATTTTTATATCATAAAAACTAATCATGATCAACTCTGTTCAACAAAAAACGTTGATAATGTCATTCTGTCAGGAAAATAAAATAAACAATGATTATATTTTTAAAAAATTGTAAACACTGGTGGTGGTGTTCGTGGTGGGATTTTAAAAAAAGGCCAATGATTGTATTGCAAATATCTATATTTTTACCATAAAAAAGCATCTTGAATGTGTTCCTTTGAAGTAATATTTTTTACCCTTTTTTCACAAATATCCACCCAAAACACTTGGATACTGTGTACTGCACCCAAACTAAACCCAGTCCTGCTGGCATGTTTTAGAATACCTCTGCTAAAGGGGTTTAAAAAAAAAAAAATGCCCCCCACCTCCAACCCACCATGTCCTGAGAGACTAAATTGCATCTGGTGGTAAGGCTTTAGTTCTGGGGCTATGGAGAGTACTTCATTTCTGGCTTGGTAGTACCTGTTAGATTTCCATTTCTGGGTCAAATACATCTGTTTGAAAATTATTAGTATGAAATTGGAATACTTGAAACCGAATAACTGTGTGCAACTAAAGGATTATTATTGAATAGGAATAATTACTTAAAATCCTATAATTGTATATAGATTATTAGTATTAAATAGGAATATTTCAAACCAGATAACTAGAAATTATTTGCATCAAATTTTAGTGTGAAATAACCCATTACAAGCCATTAAACAAATAAACTGTTGTACTCCTGGACTCGCCCTCCTCCATAAATACACGTCAACGAGAGTGTCAGACGGAGTTCACCAATCAGCGTAACACAATCACATGTGATATCATTTGCATAGTGGATGGATAGTCACTACCCCACTGAACTCTCAGCTTCCTATCAACTAACTACTGTTTAACCAGGTTCACTTGTATCTCGTTTCTGTTACTTGAATATATATGTTTTTCTGTCAACGCTTTTTGTGTTTCCCATGTCTTTCTTTTGTCAGCATTACAACATGAACTAAACTAAATCCTAATATAAATCACTGTCTGCTTATATAACTCCTAATGCCACCCCACTAAGTGGTATAAACCTCATTAGAGAACACTGTTGTAGTGTCATTATTTGTTGATGAATTTGATTATTTGAAATATGATGGTTGCTGCAACATGATTATTCTTACTGTATCAGTATGTTCCGCTGTCGCTAAAGAGAGGATCGTTATAAACTGATGATAGAAGATTTTTTTGAATTTGACTTAAATGCCTGCCCCATGAAATAATTAAAAAACATTGTTTGAAAGCAAAGAAAAAGCAACTTAGTTCTGATAAGTTATATATCTTGCCCTATTATTACTGGCAAGTCAAAACATAATAGAACCTCTTGTATATGGGTGGGCAAGCCAAAAACAGTTTAGCTCTATCAATTTTCCCCTTTTAAGAGTACCTCAGGCAATGAAACTGGCCCCCTATCCCATTGAACTTTTTTTCTAAATTTTTTTGTTATTTCTGGTTTTGTTTTGTTTTTTTGTTTATTGGCATAACAATCTTCATGAACTATTTAATGCCAAAGCCATCTTTGGAGAAAAACAGCAGTGATACTATTTAACCCATAAATAAGAGCATAAGAGGGTTCATAGCTTTCACAAGGGGCATTAGTCTGAAAGTGAATGTAATAGCACAACTAGAGTTCCAACTCGGTTATTTGTAGGCCACAATCCAGCACTTTAACCATTATGCCATAAAGATTATCCAAGTTATTTTTTTTTTATATTGCTGTTACAGTCTGATCTTACTGATTTTATCAATATTGTGTTTGGGACAGTCTCCATTCTTCCTATGATCTTCAATTCCTCAATCGCTTTTCCAGGCCTTTGGGGACGATTCCAAGGGTACCAACTGGTATTACTGTTACCATCATGTTTCACAGAATTTTCAGCTCTCTAGCAAGATTCAAGTATTTGTCTATATTTTTGTTTTCTTTTATTTTCAACCTGGGGTTTGCTGGAATGGATTATTATTATTTCACTGCTTGTGAGTTATTCACACCAGTGTTAGCTGATGGTCTTTCACTGGAGTCTGAGTGATT
>CAUZXS010003439.1:0-7500 GCA_963585895.1 Sepioteuthis lessoniana
CAGCGAGTCGTTACGTGGACTGCGTGGTACCTTGCAAGAGTGTCGAGGTCAAGGAAAGGCTAGGGCTTTGCCGGGCCCCCTAGCCGTGCGGACGTATCGGATGTGAGCGAAGGCTTTGTCGGGTCAAAGCCATGCGGTCGATGGCTATGGCTAGGTTCGCGCCAAAGCCGTGCGGACGAGCGGACAGGAGCGAAGGCTTTGTCGTGTCAAAGCCGTGCGGACAGGCCAGGAGGCCGAGGCTAAGATGGGCGTTATCTTAGCGCTGCGCAGATAGCGAAGCAGTAGCTAAAGGCTGGACCGTGCCATTAGCGCTGCGCAGCTTATCGGACAATCGGAACCAAGCGAGAGTAAGACCGGTTGGTCTTAGAATCCGTCTTCGTGTTTGCCACCTGGCCGTCTATTTTGACTGGTCATTACTCACCGCCAGAGATACTCTGACCCGCAGACAGAGACCTCTTATGGTCCTAAAAAGGACCTTTGTGCATACCTATGTAGGTGGAAGAAAGGCAGATCTACCACGAGAAGTGGGATCAACGCCAGAAGGTAAGGTGAATGCAACCGCACAAAATGCAGGATTCCTCCTTAAATGAGCTTCGCGAAGAGCTAGCCGACGAGTGTTGAAAAAGGGCCTGTTGATATGACGAAAGTGCTGTGACACACAGCTCCAGCCGCGTGAATATAAAATTCTTTGATAAAAAATGAGTGTAGCCATTAAGTATTTTCTTTACCTACTATAAGCTGGCGACGACTATTAGTTCCAGTTTTATCACGTTATTTTTGGCCAAAGTGCTTTGTAAATATTGTTAATTTTAATTCATCCTTTTTTTTTAGCTGTCACGAGGTGTCAAGGTCGTTAGAAAGAAAAAGGGCTTAGTCAGTTCCGGCCGTACCCGGATATAATTGTCCTACAGCGGGCGTGTAACTTGATCCGTTTATGTTTATCGGCAGGTCGCGGCATAAGTATTGATATAGAGCAAGGTGTAAAAAGAAAAATAGCAAAATATTTTACAATAAAAGGAATTTTTTTACTTTCGAAGTTTAATAAAAATGAACGCACCCATAATAGTTTGAAATTTTGCATTTAATATTTTTATTTTTTTTTCCCTTGAAACACATCACAATGTGAGTGTGAGGTAGGAGGTGATAGAACAACTTAAAACCAAAAAGTGTTTTATTTGCCGATAACTTCAAACAGCAGCATTTAGCAACCAGTAGTTTTCAGCTTTGTTTATATGAAATGTTTTTATTTCAAATAGGTCCTTGTATAAATGTTAAAAATAAATTATCGAAGATTAAAAAAAAATTCCTTTGACAACAAAATAAACATATAATTAAAATATTTAATTTTTCTTCTCATCACAAGTTAAAATATTCAAGGGTTGAGAAAATAATTTTCTTTATCAACCCTATGGAAAACTAAACTGGCCTTATGGGTTATTATTGCTGCTGCTTAAAAAATGAACGCTGTCCGAAAAGATTCTGGGGGTGTCCTCGTGTTGTAATGGTTAAAGCGTTGGACTGCGGAATCGTAGTACGCGAGTTCATACTCCAATCACGCTATTACGTTCACTTTCGGGCAAATACCCTTGGGAAAGGTATGAGCCCCCTTATCCTCCCAGCTATGGGTTAAATAGTACCACTTCTGTTCTTCTAGGAGAATGGCTTTGGCATTAAATAACCTAAAAAGAGTTGATATGCCATTAAACAAAAAAACTAAACCAAACTGAAAAGTTTCTACTCCAAAATTCTTATATATATGTATGCGTTCAGTTTTAAAAAAAACTACTTTATATATTTTTATGATACATATATGAAAAAAAGAAAGGTTTTTACACTAACCTGTGCAGGATTGAAATCTTTTCAATTAAAATTGTTTATGCTATGGAGCTGTCCAAACCAAATGACCAATTCTCTCAGGACAAAAACTAAGATTAAGAAAATTCTTTATTCTGATTGGTTGCCAAATTTGAATATTTTCCTACTTCACGGAGCTTTGGAAATCAGTGAGAATTTGCATGGGTAATGCACGTGACGCCAAGGTGTAACATGTGACCACAAATATCTTAATTCTCAGGGGTTCAATGAAATTTACAAAAGGACTATTGTAATAATTAGAAGACTCCATAAAAATTTAGAAAAAGGCACAATTCGCAGAGTTTATACATTGTTTAAAAATATCCTTCATGTCCAAATGATGTAATGCATGTGACGCTAGAAACAAGACTATTATTAAAAAATGGTCATAGGTATGGGTTTTTTGTTTACGTATTACATGAAAGAGTAATGCCTTAAGACTACACAAGCCAAAAAGAAAAGAGTAAAGTATTATAAGGGCGATTTTTTATTTTTTTTTATTTTATTTTATTTTTTTTTTATTTTAATCGATGAAAACCCTTCTGAACTGTTACACACATGACATGGAATGGGTCTATAAATGTATAGACAGATACATATGTGTGTTTGTGTGTATATATATATATATATATATATATATATATATATATAGAGAGAGAGAGATATTTATATGTATAGACAGATATGTGTGTGTGTGTGTGTGTGTGTGTATATATATATATATATATATATATATATATATATATATATAAGTAAGTAAAGTTGGCGACTGTAGTTGAGAGCAACCTGAAGGCTCCCTTTTCAATGGCTACTCCAATGAGGTGTAAGTGATAGCGCTACTCCTTTCCCTGTATTGCTCCACTTTACCCTGTAGTCCAATGGGCTGGTTAAGTTGGTCAGTTGTCGTTATGAAGTCATATCTGCCGTTGAGTTCCTTGACCATTGGGTTCCTGCCACTGTTCATCGATGTAAAAATTTCTGCACCATCAGTTGGAGTATTTTCTATGACAAACGTTTTTTTTCTCCAAATTTCATGACTGCAACTTGGTCAGCCTAATAATGTTTGAGCTTATCCTTCTATAAATATATTTATGTATATACAACATGTTAAAGACTACAATATTGAAGGAAATTTAATCTCTTAGAACGTTTGACAAATTACATTTAGGTTATATCATTAACTGCAAGTGAAAAGAAATATATTGAATAAAACTTAATTTTCCTAAGTAGAAAAATATTCATAATGGTTAAAAATAATTCTGAAGAAAGTATGTCAGTTTAATTTTGAATCAACAGACAAAATTGTAATCAGTTTTGTTCAAATATTGTTTATTCATGTAGCTTCTCAATCATTAATAAACTGAAGGTGGATATTAGCTGTTCATGTGTGATAGTTATTTTTTCTAAGTACAGTTTTAAGGATTACTTTTATCATTTAACTTTAACTTTGGTTATAGTTATCTTTTTATATAGCATAAGTGAAAAGATGGACACTGGTGAGGAAACTTTTGTTCTTTTGAAAGAACAAAATGGTAGATTGCGTCAACTTAGTTCAACATGATGTACCTACTCCATCCTCTGAGTAGTACAAACTAATTTTTCATCTTTGCTTAAAAATTTAAAAAATTTTTTCTTTTCCATATGTTTATGTCTATTGATCATTTGACTATTGACTCTTTCTTTGATTTCCCGCTGTTTATGGTTGATCGATTAATGATTGTTTTGAAATATGACTGTTAGATTTGAAACTATCTCTTAGGAGCCCAACATTTTGTCTCCATGACAGAGTGGTCTTGTGTCCATAAAATGAACTTTTATTGATATAGGGATTTAATTTTTTTATGAAGAAGTTGGGACTATACTTACTCTTCTTGGGTTTCTCATGTGTAATTGTTAAAAAGCTAAACTTGCTAGCTATTAATAGTGAGTTTGAGTCTCATCAGGCCTTGTACCAAAACTAAGTAAAAGCTTGATAAATAACTGTACTTACTCCTCTTATGCAAATGATTTGAATCTGGATTTAATAATAGGAACAGGTGTCACAGATGAAATTATGAGTCATTAATTTAACTCAATATAGATAGATTGGAAGCTGTTACCTTAATCACAGCTTGATATAGCCAATTTGAATTATAAAATATGCCTGTTCACCTTGTAAATGTAAGATGGGTATGTATTGATAACAGCAAAGCTGTCACTTATTGTTAATTTGCTATTTAAATTTTTACCTAACTAAAAACTAACATTAATAACTTACCTTATCTTACATTGTCAGCATAAAACTCATTGATTAGAAAGGTAAAAGTAGCTGGCAATGAGAAAATTTCTTGCTTTTTTTGTTTTTCTTTCTTTACTTTCAAATGCGTATAATTTTGTTATAGAAGAGAAAAGTAAATTTAATCTTTTATATATAAAACATTAGCTGTATTAGTATATTTTCTATCTGAAATTTTGAGATATAGAATAGAAAATTAAGTCATAAAAAGTATTCTTACCTCTACAAAATTTTTGATTACATGATATCTTCAGCTAAACAAAAATCTTTTGTCATCATTCACTTAAATTTTCTACTCTAGTCATAGCTACATCTGCTATATTAAAAAGTTACTCACACATATGTATACAAAAATGATTATATATGAATATTAAAAATCAAATGAAAAAAATTGATCATTGATTTTAAAATTTTAGAAAAATATTTTTACTTAGTAGTGGACTTTCAGATTTAGGTAGTGATGTACTTTTGATATCTTTGTAGATTTTGGATAATGCCAGATGTGAAATCTCCAGATATGGATTCTGCCAAATGATATAATAATACTAACAAATATTTTAGGAACAAAAACTAAAACCCATTCTTAAAATTATCTAATGAAACCTGCACAACATACAACCAGCAGGCTATATGTGGCCTACAAGTGCTCTTGGTATTATACTTCAGATTTTTCAAAATAATAAAACTTTGCTCTATAAAATTTACTGATATTGTGCTAAACATTCAGTTTCAGGGAAGTATGACTTCAATCAACCATTATTGCATCTAATTAACTCCCTTTAACCTAAAAAAGAATTTTTTTTTTACTTAAGCAGACTTGATCTATACTAATAGATGAATTCTTTGAAACAAACATCAATTCTATATACAGCAATACATCTCTGATGTTGAGTCCAACCATTTTAGTCTGTGCTAAGATAACTAATATTAGGGATTACAATGAAAGATGGTGCATTGAGTGAAAGAGAAGGTGATAAGTTAATTCTTATGATCAAAGATGAGGATGAAAAAATCAGATCAATCTGTTTACCTGTGCACAGGTAAACAGATTGTAATTACTGTCATTGCCAGAATGGCAATGACAGTAATTTCCAATAGTTTAAACTCTTAAATATTAAAGTGTAGCCCTTTAAAAAGAAAATATCTGAATATAAACTAATAAACTCCACTCATACCCCAATAATTTCATAATAAGTTATCCACAAAAATGTACGTGGTTTCCTGACTTTTTTCATACAGGCATTTAAAATTGTTGTAGACTCTTGAATATTCACTATGTTATTGCTATACATCTTATGAGATGACTGACCAAGTTTTATGATTTCAGCTTCAAATGAACAGCTGCAGCAGCAATTGGAATACACCCTAAACTGATTGTTACAGCTGGTGAATTTCAAAAATGCCATCTGGATGTGAGGACACTTTAGAAGAATAATATGCAATAAAATTCTGCTTTAAACTTGGAAAAAATGCCACGGAAACGTATGGAATACTTCAGACTGTTTTCGGGGCATCTTGCATGAATTGAGCATCAGTTTTTGAGTGGCATAAGAAATTCAAGGATGGCAGGGAGTCTGTGAGGGATAATGAGAGGTGTGGCAGGAGTAAGGAAGTCAATACACCACAATTGATTGGCCAAAGGGTTAGGGTTACTATGTTGAGGTTTTAAGTGAGTTCAGGAAGAGATTCCGTCAGAAGAGGCTAGCACTCTTCAAATCAGGTCTGTGACATTTCCACCAGGACAATGAACCAGTCCACAACTCCATCCTTGTCACAGACTATTTGACCAAGATGGGCATCAAGATAGTTCCTCATCCTCCCTATAGTCCAGACCTTGCTCCTTGTGACTTTTGGTTATTCCCTAAGCTTAGAGGCTGTCGTTATGAGACAATTGAGGAGATGAAAGAAGCTGTGACGAAGGTCATTGACACGCACGCTCACACAAGAGGACTTCCATGGGGCCTTCCAGTAGTTGTTGGAATGGTACGACAAGT
Organism: Sepioteuthis lessoniana; assembly: GCA_963585895.1. Classification (NCBI taxonomy): domain Eukaryota; kingdom Metazoa; phylum Mollusca; class Cephalopoda; order Myopsida; family Loliginidae; genus Sepioteuthis; species Sepioteuthis lessoniana. The sequence goes on from CAUZXS010003439.1 coordinate 6,124, forward strand.
GCATTGCAGCCGGAGGAGCTTACTTTGAAGGGGAGTAGAGTTTCATGTGTGTACTATCAATAAAAGTGCCCATACGAAAAAAGTCCAGAAACTTATTTAATGATCCTCATACTTATGTATGAAGGGCACAATTATTTATCAAAACTACTTTCAAACATCTTTATGCAAATTACATATCACCATTACTCTAATAAATGCTGTTTGTTAGCTAATAATACATGTTGAAAAGTTAATGAATAGAATAGAAATGTTAAATTTTAAAAATGTAGACTGTTCTGTTCTAGATTAGTGGTGTGGACACACAGAGATTTCCATTATGCTAGATATGCTCAGATAAGTGTATTCATCTTGTTATAGTCACAATGTTTTGGTCATTTTATCTTCCAACCTTTTTCAAGTGTCTGTCATAGTAATTCTAGCAACTTTAATGTAAGATAAAATAAAGTGATTGAAAGAATCAGTGCACATGTTAGGTTTTAATCTCTTTAGTTGGCCTAGCATAGAAATGATAATCATTTGAGAACCTTTGATTAAGAAAGGAAGGACATTCAGCTTAAGACTAAAAAAATCCATCATCTAATTATACTATAAACAGTGTGACAGTACGTAGACTATTTTGGTTGAAAAGGCTGACAAATGACATTTGGTTTATGTTAAGTTTTTCCATCTGATTATCTTATGAGACAATGGTTTAGTGGATAAAAGTGTTGGTTAAAGTATATCTAGTTACATAGTGGTAGTGAGTTCAATCTCTAGTTTGGTTTGTGCATAAAGTTATATACTTTGATTCAGTGAAAGAAGTTAATGACAACTCAAGGAGAAATAAACTTGTGAGAATTAACTGATATGAGATTAAAAAAGGGACAGTGAAATGAGAAAAATTTTCTATGAATTGAAATACTGTTCAATTAGCTGGAAAGTCTCAGAATGTTATCAACCATGACTGACACCTGGAGAGAACAATGTCAACCCAAATCTTGTGACTTTTATAACAATGAATTTGATGAAACTTTTTTGTGAGTACTTTTGTATATAAAAACATTTTTGTTATCTCTCAAATACCTAAAAAATAGTAGAAACAAATGGGGTAGGAAGAAAGAAAGAATGATTGATTTAATAGCATTTTCTAGTCATTTCATGGTGTTATTAGAAAAAAAAATCCTTTTGTGTTGTCTATTGATATGTTTAAGAGATTTTGGCTGTAAAAAATGTATCCTATATCTATTAACTTTTTAAGAAATATTTGAAACAGTGTAAGAAATTACTTTGTATCTGAGGATGATCATTTTAAGAAGGTCCTCTATTGGCCAATGTCAATGAATAAATGAGAATGTATTAAAGATTTTATGCCAAGTTTTTATAGCTATTAGAAATAGG
>CAUZXS010003440.1:0-10000 GCA_963585895.1 Sepioteuthis lessoniana
AAGTCGGGTGACCATTTTATAGCTGACATACTAATTTTCGTGTTTCAAAAAGTGTCAAATTACAATGTAAATATTTCTCTTTATGGCCTCATTATTATAGTATGTAGAGATGTATAGGAATACTACACTTAAAATGTCCCAACTGTTCATGTTTATTACATCGAAGGAATGAAAAACAGAACCCTATTAAGGGAAATAGAATATTATCCATACAAATAGAATGTTGAAAAAAAAAAGACGAAAGGCGGTTCAAAACATTTTCGCTATTTTCAAAGTTAATTCTATCAATATTAGTTTTATTTTTTTCGTTTTTATACGTAGGGCTTCAAGGATTTATAGTCATCGATTATTAATTTCGTGTGCTATTGAACTGCTGTTTTCAACTCAGTTTGATCCAACTATATGTTTACGTAATTTTTACAATTTCATGAAAAACAAAAAAACTTAAACAAATAAAAATTGCGCACGCAAATAACCCCTAATGATGGCAAATGAATGATTTGAAAGCACTCGGGAAAATTTCGGTAAATTCATCTAACAACTCCGACCAAAAACCAAAATACTTGTCAGGAAACTTGAAAAGATAAGAGTGACCTTCATAAAAACACATAACCAACTGAAAACCTTTCAAACTGCAATCACGAGTGAGTTCAAGTCCGAATAACACTGGCTTTAGCCATACAAGTTCTCTGGCGAAAGCATTAAGCTGTCAACATACACGTATGTAAGAACAAAATAAATAATTAAATCCTAAAAGAAACAAATCTCTTCGTGGACCTACTATTTTCAAATTTAACTTTTATTCTCTCTTTGTACCGACAACAATAATATATATATATATATATATATATATATATATATATATATATATATATATATATATATATATATATTATTCCTCCGTATGAGCAGAGTTTGACGCAAGGTCAATTTTTAAGTGAGTGGAGTTTTCACAGGTTTGAAATCATAGTTTTCTCCTTGACTGGTTTCAATATTAAAGTAAAAAAACACAATCTTTTTTGACATTTGCGTGTAAACAAAACCCATACTTATACAAAACTGAATTCGTTGAATCAACACTGTTTGACTAAGCAGAATAGCCTGAAAAAGAAAACTCTTCGAGAATTAGAATGAGTACTCATGTTAAATTGTATTGTTTGAAAATGAACCGAATATTTGTATAAAATTGATTTGGCATTAAATCACCTTGAAAAATTGATATGCCATAAAACCCAAACAACCCATCAATCAAAACAGAGTCAGTTCTACAATTAATCTATCAATGAAAAAAGAATAATCGATGCGTGGTTTACCCGAGAGTATTGATGCTAAGTGAAATGCGGACAAACTCGTTCATGATTTGAACTCTGATCGCCATGACTATTTTTGACGTCACTGGAAAGAAAAATGAGCGTGTGTCTGTGTGTGTGTGTGTGTATGTGCGTGTGTGTGTTTGCACTGTTTGAATGAGAATATCTCTGGATTTAAGTATATAATTTTGAAAATAAATCATCGACAAAAACATATATCTTTTTTTGATATTATACCAACGTACACAACTATATATATATATATATATATATATATATATATATGGAAGAAAATATCGATACTGCTGTATCGATGCACCCTTGGACGCTAACTAAACGGCTCGAGAAGAAGCTAGACGGCAATTACATAAGAATGTTGCGAGCAATATTGAATTAGTCCTGGCGGCAACACCCACAAGGCACCAACTATACGGCCACCTACCTCCCATCACGTAAACTATTCAAGTTAGACGAACCAGACATGCAGGACACTGCTGGAGAAGTAGGACGAGCTCATAAGTGATGTACTCCTATGGATCACCACATATGACCGAGCAAAAGCAGGACGACCAGCTCGAACATACATACAGTAGCTATGTGAGGATACGGGATGTAGCCATGCACATTTAGGTGATGTGATACAAATAGACCGTCTGTCTATGCATGACAAAATATATATATATCGTGTTAACCACAGACAGGCTGTTTTGTCGTATCACAACACTTCAGTGTGGCTAGACAGGTAGGACGCTTGAAGCTAGGATCGAACCCTCCCCCCAACTTTATATTAGGCTAAGTATCATACCGCTCAGTCAACTAGCTAAACACGTCAGTTCGGGAATTATAAGTAGTCACTCTCGTTTGCTAAAATGTTTACCTCGTATATATATATATATATATATATATATATATATATATATATGAATGAAAGGATAGATAGATAGATAGATAGATAGATAGATAGATAGATATAAACAGAAGTTTAAATGTGAGTGGGCATGATACATAGACAATGACAAGGTCAAGCGTAGATCGATCGCTTGATAGATATGAACCGAGAATGAAATTGCCATGTTAGATATGTAGAAACCTATATATATATATATATATATATATATATATATATATATATATATATATATATATATATGTATATATATACATAACAGGATTGAAATAAATTTATAATCCTATGTGACCGGTTTCGTTGTTTTTTCTTAAAGTATATGTACATATATATATATATATATATATATATATATATATATATATATATATAGAGAGAGAGAGAGAGAGAGAGAGGGGGGGGAAGCGAGAAAGACAGACAGACAGGCAGACTGACAGACAGACAGAGACAGACAGACAGACAGAATGACTGAGGGAGTGAGATAGAGAGATAGGAACAGTCCAAGACAGGTAGATAGATAGGTTCCCTCTGTAGATATCTGGTAAAGAAACTAATTGTTAATATAGTTGCAATGTAATTTGGATACCAACGAAACTCTCAGGGGTAAATTCTTCTCTCAGACTAAATTGTTTATTCCATATTCAAAATAGACCTACTTCCAAATATTCTGAAATAAACCGCTGTCATTTCGTTTGCTTATGTTCTGATATATATATATATATATATATATATATATATATATATATATATATATATATATATATATATATATATATATATATATATAAAACAAAAAAATTCTGTAAGTTCAGGAATGGTGTAGTAGATGTATTTCTATCATGACAAATTCTTATATATCATAAAAGTATATAAATGAATATCAATAGTTTTAGAGACTGAAGAATAATTTTCTCTAATACTTCAATTCAAGACTCAAACAATCAAGTTTTCGTGCCTGAATATATCATAAAATGAGGCTATCTAAACGTTTTAAAGAAGCCTATTAGGGTCTGTTATTTTAATCAGTAGTCGCGAAACTTTTTAAATAAAATTTGTATTGATTTGAAGAAAATGAACGTTTCATTCATTGTTCATTTCTGTCGTGGTAAATACAGCTTGCGTATCGACACTCTTTAAATACATATGACACTTGAAAATTGGTAGTAAAAAAAAGTATCAATTAATCCAAAACCTCTCTCACGTGCAGGATGTGACACAAGGTAAATTTTTAAAGGTAATAAAACTGGGATTTATTCACAGCTTTCCTTCTCTATGATTGATTGCCTAAGTCTAAAGAATCCATTTTTAATGTGGGAGTCCCTGTATCATAAAATCTAAAGTGCCTGACATCTGACTTGAACTATAGGATTTCGAACCCAAGTAGCATTTTTAATTTCTCATTCGAACTAATACCCTTGGAAAACGTAGAAATCCCCTCACCCCAAATCCAGTCATAGATTAAAAGGTAAGACTGCTTTTTTTTTTTTTTAAAAAAGAGAGATTTGGCATGAAATAACCCACGAAGAGTGATCTGTCATTAAACAAAGAAACCAAACCAATTTTCCCAATTGTTTACCCATAGCTGTTCGGCAATGAAGAAGTAAGCTTAATAATGTATATCCATTTACAAAATTGATAAACTCCAAAAAACTCAAAAGCTACTAAGATTTTGGAATTTCCATATATGTATCCATTGGAGATCCTGAGATACAGTTCATTCATGCTTTGTTTTCTTATTCCTTCTTTTTATCGCCAACTTTTCCATCCCCATGATTTTCTTGGGAAAGATATTGGAGCAGTTTCCTGATGTTTCTGTCGGGAGACAATACATAATTATCTCCCTTTGAAAATTAGCTTACTGATTCGGTAGTGTCACATGAGGTCTTACATACCAGTTATTGTAACACACTCGGGATCACTTTTACTCTGGTCCTTTAAACATTAAAATCATTTTTTCAAACCCCTACTAGAAAAGAGTAAAGATATATAGCTGTATTCATTTTACTTTATTAAGTAATCTTTCTTCTCTTTTGACCCCTTTTTCAAAGTGCTCGTTTACAGAAAAATATGTGCATATCTTTAGCTGTTTAGACCCGTTTTCGTATCTCTTGTAAATAGCGTTGATATGAATATTATATATATTAAAAGTGAAAACATTTAGTTTTAACAAATAGGTTTATCTAATATTTCCTTCCGTTGTATTCAGTGTTAGTATATCACGGATAAACTAACGCTGATATCGGTCCTGGGTGAGTATCCACACCCGACTAAATATCTCCCTAACCTCAGGCATCCCTGTACATATGTTCCGTTTAGACCCATTGTTGGTTAATTTTATAATGAAGTTATTCGATTATTATAAAATAATTGTAAAAATAATCATATATTCCTTATTACTTTATCTAGACAGATTCTTCATATCTAGTTGTAATATCAAAGTCTTTTAGAGCCAAAACATTACTAAATTCTACAGACTGTTTAAACATTCCACGGTAACCAAATGCGTACACCTGAACAAAAGTGGGTTCGATCATGACCTCTGTAATTAACCGCACATTTATATGGTCGCAGCAATCAATCAACGCAGTTCCATAGTCAAGACCTGTCCGCAGACATTTCTGTTCACCGGCCAAGCAGTTGGACTTCATTGTCTGACTCGAATCCTCCACCCACGATGTGTTCGTAGATCCAGATCGCGAACTAGCCGTTGATCGAAGTCGCTCCTTATAATCAATCGCTGCTTGCAGATTACATCGAAAAAAAAAACAAGACCTCAACAAAGAAAGAAACACGATTAAACGATATCTATATACTCTGATATATTATATCGATTATGTCACATCATTTCTCAACCCTTCCTCATCTGCCTCAGTGACGTGACACTGATATCTACTATTATAAAATCAACAGAAAGCCACGTTCTCAGCTATTGGGAGTTTGGAACAAGGTTCAGTCTCAGGATGTTTTCTGAGAGTATCGCGTCACGTGACTTATCTCAGTCTTTTCCCTTCTTGCTGTGCTTATCAATTAGCAAGCAAAAGTCACAGTTAGCAGGAGTTTTCCCTTAAGAATGACACAGGATCTGGGCTCAGAAGGTCTCAAAATATCGTGGATTATGTTGGCTTCTTCACGCTTTCTCTGTATATATATGTGAAAGATAAATTTGTTTTTCAGGTCAGCATAGGTGTCATCTCTGACATTACAACACTTCTGCGGAAATAACTTGTCACCAGTTTTCCTTCTAGCCAAAACAAAGCACCTCATAAAAATTGATAATATGAATTTTAACATTTATCATTAAAAAAACATATTCATATATTTTTCCGCTCATTTTAGTGAATATTCTGGTCTCTCAAAAGAAAGCGTATTTTAACTTTTTTGGCTTTAGTAATGTTCCATTAATTCTGTCGACTAATTAGTCAACCTATCGACGGCCTAAAGCGCCAGATATCCACAACATGCTTCGTACAATATCGATGTTTTAGGAGCCAATGTATTAATAAAGTTCACAAACATTTTAAACAGATATATACATCATACTTTGCAATAGTATCAGTGTTTTAAGAGTTAACATGTTAATACAGTTTACAATGTGTTTCACCCTATGTATCCTTCATATTTAGTTGAAGTATAAATGGTTTAAGAGCGTGTGTTGTGATAAAGTTCACAATCATTTTAATCAGTTAAAAAAACACCCTGTTTAATTGCAGAACAATTTTTAAGAGCCAATATAAATTACAAACCATATCAAACATAATCCTAAACAGCTCGACGTAATTGGCCGTATAGCTGCTTTTCAGAGGGTTGCTTCAAAGATATGTACAAATAAGCACGCAACATCCCTCGATAGTTCCTCTCAGGTTTTTCTTTTCTCCAAGAGTTTGGCTATGACCAAATGGTGCAGCCATAGATTTGTACATTACTTTATCTGAAAGATCAGATTTCCACATTATATATTTCCTTTCAAACGAGTCCTTGCGTTTTTATACCCATATTTTGCTTCCCAGTTAGCTGGGGCTGTAGAATACACTGACTGCACCTCTGCAGAGGGGTAAGACCCCCGCAACGAGTGTCCTGGTAATGATACTAAACAATCTGATGGTGAGGTTCCAGCAGTGCTGGAGCTTTGGGGAATGCGGAGTACCCCTTCATTGCCATCGCTCCCAGGTCCACTCTGGCCCGGAGAGGTAGCACCTGATAGGGCCCTATCTATGGGTTAAATAGAACTAACAGCATACTTATGCTAAACTGAATTGTTTGATGAAACTGAATAGCTTGAAATAGAAATGCTTTTGGCAACTAAACCGTTCTTAGATTTAAACGGAGTGCTTATGCTTAACTGAATTATTTGAAATAGAACTGTTTTTGACATTAAAACTGTATTTACACTAAACAGAATTGTTACGTATAACTGCTTGAATAATTTGAAATAGAAATGATTTTGACTATTAAACCGTATACTTATGCTAAATTGAATTGGTTTAAATAGAACAGATTATTTACATAAAAATGGATTTGGCGTTAAATAACCTACGAAGGTTGTCCGTGGTGTAACGGTTACCGTCCTTGACAAACAGCACGGCTGCCCGGCTTCAAAGCATGGTCAAGGTTGTTTACGTTTTGCACGGAACTAATACTCTTGGAAAAGGTGTAACTGCAACTATTCTTCATCTAACTATGTGTAAAATGTAGGACAGACTAGTCTTTTTAATCTTGGTATGGCATTTACTCTAGGAGAAGGAAAACTTAAAATCCGCTTAGAAAGAGACGTGTTGTGTCCTGCTCATACAGAAGGGTAGGTAAATATATATTTGTCCCTTTGTTAACCATGGAATAATAGAATTGGAGGGATTACTCAGCATTCTAGATTATGCAATTATTGAATAGACCAATGGATGATCGTTAATTTTTGATAAATATTATTTTTACTCTATAATAAATAATCAAAACTAACAGTTTCATTCCCAGTGCATTTTTAGATTTGATTCATAATTTTTCAAGTGCATTAATGTGATAAATATCAAACTACTTATTTCTTCTTCTCTAGGGATAATGATCTCTCATCCATTGTGCCCCAGATAAGTAAACGATACTTTAATATATCCAAAGTAATATATGAGGCATATATCTGTTTAGATAACTGTATTCTTTGTGTGATGAATTAGCAAATAAAAGGCAAGGAGAATATATTTTTAGACAATGTGGTGAAACATAGTCGTAACAGTTGAACGTAAAATATGATTGCCCAGTCGGCTGGGGCGGTAGAATACACCGACTGCTTCTCGGCAGAGGAGTAAGACCCCCCCTCAAGAGTGTCCAGGATATGACACTAGACAATCTGATAGTGAGGTTCCAGCAGTGCAGGAGCTTTGGGGAATGCGGAGTACCCCTTCATTGCCATCCCTCCCAGATCCACTCTGGCTCGGATTGGTAGGGTTAAATAGAACTAACAGCATACTTATGCTAAACTGAATTGTTTGAGTAACCTGAATAGATTGAAATAGAAATGTTTTTGACAATCAAACCGTACCTACATTTAGACTGCGTACTTATGCTTAACTGAATTATTTGAAATAGAACTGTTTTTCGACATGAAAACTGTATTTACACTTAACTGAATTGATACATATAACTGCCTGAATAGTTTGAAATAGAAATGTTTTTGACAATTAAACCGTGTACTTATGCTAAACTGAATTGGTTTGAATAGAACAGATCATTTACATAAACACGGATTTGACATTAAATAACCTACAAAGGTTGATATAATATAAAACCCACCAAACCAAACCAAGCCAAACCAAAAATTGATTATTTCTCAAAGTCATAAATTACAATTTCTTCAATAATTGGTTTATTTGATTGATTTCTTTATTTAACGGCATATCAACGTTATCAGCTCATCTAATGCCAAATCAATACCTGCAGAAAGACAGGAGTAAATTATTTAAACCATATCTGCAGGGAGAAGCAAGTTTATACCTTTATTAATGGCATTATTTCAAAAGTGAACTTAATGGCACGACTGGAGTTCGAACTCGTCTTCTTCCTGGTCACAATCCGGCATTTTAGCCACAACGGAGCAGGGATTACCCACCTCAAACTATTGGTAATAAAGTGTTACCCTCTACAAAATAACTTAATACTTACTTCATCTAATATATATATATATATATATATATATATATATATATATATATATATATATATCGAAACCTATCCAAGTTAGACGAACCAGACATACCGGACACTGCTGGAGAAGCAGGGACGAGCTCATAAGTGATGTACTCCTATGGACCCCCACATATGGCCGAGCAAAAGCAAGACAACCAGCTCGGACATACATACTGCAGCTCTGCGTGGATACGGGATGTAGCCCTGAATACCGGCCAGAGAGGATGAACGATTGGGAGAAGTAGCGATAGAGGGTCAGGGATATCCGTGCTGGTGGCACTACATGATGATGATGATGATGATGAGATATATATATATATATATATTGGCAACATTTCTTAATTGATTCATATTTGATTGAACTTAAAAGACATTTTTTGTCTACAAATTTTTTTGTTAATCCTTTCGAATTGCAGTATTGATCTTTTGATTTTCGGCCGGAATTGGTTGATAAACCTTCCATAATTAGTTATTTCCCAAGTACTTTCTGCCCGACTTTTGGCCATCATCAGGGGAGGATGTATTACAAAAGCGATGTAACTTTTGTATGTACATTACTACTTTGTAAGAATAAGCGTTTGCACTGTTGTATTGTGTAGCGTTTACTTTTCGGACTTGTTTCTAACAAGCAAAATATGCCGATTCCTGAGGCACTTCATATAAGGAATATGCAACCTCAATCTAATAAAGTTAATTTTGAAACGACTGCTAATGTACTAAAATGCCTTTACCTACTGGCGCTATTTATTGAAACAAATTTGAAACGTAAACGCTACACAATACAACAGTACAAACACTCATTCTTACAAAGTAGTTGTGTACATACAAAAATTACATCAAATTTGTAATATATCCCCCCCTTATGATGGCCTAATGTTTGGCAGAAAGTACTAGGGAAATAACAAATTATGGAAGGTATATTAACCAATTCCTTGCAGAATATTATAAGATCAATACGACAATTCGAAAGTACTAAAAAATATATACACAAAAAATGTCTATTTTTTTCAATTATATATATATATATATATATATATATATAAGTGTGTGTGTGTGTGTGAGAGAGAGAGAGAGTGTGTGTGTGTGTGTGTCTGATGATCCGGGCATCCCTGTCGACAGAGTTTCATGTAAAGATATCGGTAGCAGTATTATTCTGTGATAACCATATAGTAGTTGAAGGATGAGTCAATGTAGTGTCGTGATTGACGACACTTAGGTCGGTAATAGCTAATTATCGGATGGTAAATTCAGGAAACACAAAAAACGCCTAATTTTTTTTAAGAATTCAGAACTTTTTACTTTATTCTCTCCATTCACTTTATGAAGCCGAGGAACTCGGTAAAAATCGAAAACGGACACAACATGTGTGATTTTTTGGTTCTTCTTCGAACAATCACTTCATGTATCTTAAAATCTTTGTTTCTGCTCCGTTCACACAAAGTCTTGTCTTTTCCTACCCCATCTGCCTAAATCTAGTGAATAAAAAAAAAACGTTTTCTCATATTTAGGTTAACAGCACACATTGCCCCCACACTCCACCACGGTTGAGTTATATCGTCCGGTCAGCCCTCTGTCAGAACTGAGATTGCTAATCGATGGCGCCTGAAAC
>CAUZXS010003440.1:12500-42500 GCA_963585895.1 Sepioteuthis lessoniana
CGTGCCATTTCATGTTTCATCAACTAAAAATTGCTCAAAATATGAAGGCGTGAAGGAAATTAAAACAATTACAGCAACACGGGTTTATAGCATAACCAAAGAGGTGAAATACAAACAATTTAGATGTATATGCAATGGGTGTTATACAATTGCGGAAGGATTTTTTTGTATTATCATTTTTCGTTGGTTATATCTTATCATTCTGTTTAGTTAGGCTTAGAACTATTCGGTTTAAGGCACGTGCAGGTGCACACATTGAGTGCAGGTGTTCACAAGATGTGACAATCACAGATGTCATAATAAAAACACAAGATGGGAAATGGGACTTGGATATGAATGATGTCATGCCCGGAAGCGATGGGCTGGGAATTTTGCTGATTTTTGAAAAAAGCAGTTAGTTGTGATTTGCCTCTGGACGAGGCGAGTTGAGATCCGAAGCTGGGCGAGGCGACTTGAGATTTGAAGCTGGACAAGGCGAGTCCGGTTTGTGGCCCCCGGGATGCGCAGTGTATTTGTTGAATCAGATGGAACGGTCAGCATAGTAAAAACTGTGTGTCTCTCTCCTCGTGCCGAAAGACTAAACTCAAGAAGCCAATAAACGTTTCGTACCTGAACTAAAGAAAGTCGTCAGTGTTTTGGGATTCTTATGCATATGAACGTTTTCACATACCCGTATATTTTACGTTTTCGTATCTTGGTCATATTTTTGGCCCTATGTTAAATGGGTAAATTTTGAAAAAAGAATGTTATTTCATTCATGATCTATTTCCTTCTTTGAAAATATTGCTCTGGGCTTCATTGATTTTAACACAGCTCACGTATTTGTGTAAATGCTTAAAGTAAATTCATACCTTAAGGGATCTACATTCATAGACATCCTTGATAGATAAACGATTACACACACTTTATATATTTCTGTATTCGCTTAATGCATAATTTCATCTCCATTCATTATTATTGTGATAAGTATGTAAAAATTCACAAGCAGTTTACAATAATTATAAACTAACGGCTTCATGCAGACAAAGAAAAGGAGCAGAAGGTACCCCGCAAAAACAATTACCGACGCCGACTACGCCGACGACATAGCGCTACTGGCCAATACACCCAACCAAGCCAAAACACTACTGCATAGTTTGGAACGAGCCGCTGCTGACATTGGACTCCATGTCAATGCACATAAAACTGAATTTATGTGCTTTAATCAGAAAGGCGACATCTCCACCCTAGACGGAACCTCCCTGAAACTGGTTGAGAAATTCACCTACCTAGGAAGCAGCGTCTTATCAACCGAAAAAGACATCGACACACGGCTAACGAAGGCATGGACAGCTTTCGATAGGCTTTCGATCATATGGAAATCAAACCTGACCGATAAAATGAAACGCAGTTTCTTTCAGGCTGTGGTCGTGTCGATACTGCTGTATGGATGCACTACTTGGACGCTGACTAAACGGTTGGAGAAGAAGCTCGACGGCAATTATACAAGAATGTTGGGAGCAATATTGAACAGGTCCTGGCAAGCGCCAACTGTACGGCCACCTACCACCTATCACGAAAACTATACAAGCTAGACGAACCAGACATGCCGAACATTGCTGGAGAAGCAAAGATGAAATCGTAAGTGATGAGCTCCTGTGGACCCCCGCATATGGCCAATCAAAAGCAGGACGACCAGCTCGAACATTCATACAGCAGCTATGTGATGATACGGGATGTAATCCTGAAGACCTGCCGGAGGCGATAAATGATAGGGAGACGTGGAGAGAGAGGGTCAGGGATATCCTTGCTAGCCGCACGTCATGATGATGATGATATTCTCTTTAGTGAAGATGAAGTTAACAACCTACGAGGCCAATTATAGATCTGTGATTTGAGGGGAACATGATATTTAGAGAGATGAGTTGCAAGACAGTTATATATATTGTTAGGACATTTTTCTTCTATTAAATGTTAACTATTTAGATCTCTTCATAGCAAAATCTATGTGCTGAGGGTGAGTATAGATTCCGCATTTCTCAAGAGGCAGGGCTAAGAAGTGAAAACAAAATGACTGACGCCGAATTTGGCCCGATACTGTCGATTTGAATATCCCTTGTTGATTTTCTGTCTTTTTTAAAATAATTGTTTATATATATATATATATACATCTATCAGTATATATATATATATATATATATATATATATATATACATTATCCAAGGTACAGTTATGCGATGGTTTGAACGATTCTATTTTAGGACTTTCATTTTGCTCTATTCCTGTAATTTTATATCCAATTGTGAGCTTAATGTAAAAAAGGAAATAAAATCCAGAGCAGATAATTCCATATAAAAGAAAAACCTGTAAAAATCACTCATACTTATTTGTAAAATTATATATTTCAGCAAACCCTTTATTTTCTAAATGTTAGGTCTGTGTTTTCATACAAACAAATCCTTATACAGGGTGACAAAAAAAAACAAAAAAAACCATAAACTTTTTTTATTACTTCTACAAAAATAAAGCAAAATAAATTTAATTCTGTTTTTTTGTGTCAACCTCTATACAAAGTTTTATATATATATATATATATATATATATATATATATATATATATATATATATATATATATATATATATGTGTGTGTGTGTGTGTGTGTGTGTGTATTTTGGCAGCATTTCTTCATTAATAAAAATTTCGTTGAATATGATAGACATTTTCTGTCTACATATTTTCTTGTTGACCCTTTCATACTGCAGTATTGATTTTATAGTATTCTGTGGAAATTGATTGATATATTTTCTATAATTGTTTCTATCCCAAGTTCATTCTGCCCGACTTTAGGCCATCATCAGTGTCTGATGTGTCACAAAAGTGATGTCACTTTTGTTGTATTTTACTACTTTGTAAGAAGAAGACCATCTGGGCCGTTGCAATGTGTAGCGTTTACTTTTAAAAATGTTTTTAAATTGTTTTGTAAATAGTGTCAGTGGCTAAAGACATTTAAGTACATTAGCATGGATTTGAAAATTCATTCTGTTAAGTACTTGGGAAATAAACGATCATAGAAAATATAGCAATCAATTCCCGCCAAATACTAAAAAAACAATACGGCAATATGACAGAAAGCGTATATATTCAAGTAAGCATAGTTTAGACACAGAGTTAACGTTGCTTGGCAACTCATAGTTTCATACTGATGCGTTCATTGTACATGTAAAAAATTGTAGTCTCTTTTTCTTTGCATCATTCCGAGTTTTACAAGCTAGCTTTTTACGGCCTCAAACAAGTTTCTAAGTAACTGAAGAATTGTACCAATTCTTTCATAATAGTTGACGTATTTTCCCATAAAATGAACCATAAAATTAAAAAAAAATAAAATAAAACAGATTACTAGAAAAATAAAATTGAAAATAAATTCTTATCCATAATTTATCATTACGTTATTTTCGTAATTTTTCTTAAAATTTAATCACGAGGAATTTTTTGGTAAATATCGAGATAAAATGCACTCAACACATTCTGCAGTGCATCAGAACAAATACAAGAGTTTTGTTGCTAAAAATTAGAGTTTGCTGTCCATTTTATAGCAGGAAAAAAGGCTCTTCAAAGTGTCAATAGATCTTTTACACGCACGCGTTAAACAAAATGCAAACTATAAAAAATTTAAAGGTACGAAACAAATTGTCATGTTACAAGCAAGATTGTGTTCTACCTTCGGCAAAAAATCATGCAATTAACACACTTAGATGATTTTCGCCTCGATTTTAGTTTTCTAATGAATTTTAACTGTAAAAGTCATTTGCAATCTATCTTTATAGAAAAATTATTTCTAATGCATTTTTTTTTTTTTGTAAAAATCAGTCCCAATGCATTTTTTTTTACTTCCTCTGGCAGGGATAATATAATCAGAACATGTAAAAGGTGTTAAGAATGTATTTCTTGTTTTGTTTGTTTGTTTCTTTTTTTTAACCTTTTTTATTCTTTTCTTTTTTCCAATGCACTTTATGGTTGAAATTATTTCAACCACATTTTCATAATAAATTCCCTTATAATGCATTTTTATAGAAAAAAGTTGTTTTTATAGAAAAGATGTTTTTGTAACAAATATGTGTTTATTGAAAAGTTGTTTTCAATGCATATTTAGTGTTGGATAATTTTTATAGCTGTCTTATCAACTACTTCTGAAAAACATAATGGAATTAGCACACTTAGAAGATATTGTTACGTTCTGCTCTCTGGTCAAACAAACGACATCACGGAATTTATATATAACAATATATATTTATTTTCTCGACGGACACTTGTGTGAAGTAGGAGCAGTCAGGAGAGGAATGAGGATCGTTCGTCGATGAGGCTTGAACTCTTTGATGTAAGGAGACGATGGTCGAGACAACGCACACAGCGTGACGACGAGAGAGGTTTCGTGAACAGCGGGATCCTTTTTTTACTGCCTTCTGTTCAATTTGTCGGCCTTATATTACCTTCAAACTCCCACGCGGAGATATGGACACGCCTCCACGCCTCCGCAATTTCTTCCGATATCTGGGGATCGGAATGTGTCACTTCCGCTAACTTTGGAATGGCCTGTGGGATCGTCATCGAGCGGAAATAACTGTCATGCAGTTCACAGGTCTCTCTCTTCCGGTGCCTCACTCTGAAGTGGGACCTTCACCTTGTCCCATATTATCAGCCGAGCACACCTGCGCGATTTCTTTCGATTATTGACCATTGGGATGTGTCACTTCCGCTATCTTCGGAATGGCAGGTGTGATCGTCATCGAGCGGAAATAACTATCATGCAGTTCATAGGTCACTCTCTTCCGGTGCATCACTTTTTTTTTTACGGCGCAGTGAGAATTTTTACATAGTCTCACATTGTGAGCCAAGCAGTATTTTACAATATTCCCTTATTTTTTTTATTTTATTTAGCAGTAAGTAAACTAAAAACAAATAAGTCGCAAAACATATCTTATTTAACCGCTGAACATTTTGGTTTCACAAAGTATACATTAAATAAAATAGATTGAACTATTAGAATTAATGGTATACTTTGTTCTAAACCAGGTAGAGAAAAACAATTTGGAACAACATAATTTGGAGGAAAATATGTAATGATCTTGTAATTTTCATTTTAAAAATAAAACCACAAAAAAACAAAATATGACAATTGCTTATTACTGGGTGTTCTATATTTCCGCCTTTGTATTATAAACAGGAAAAACAAGTAAAAATGTCTTCCTTCTACAATGTAAACGTTAAAAAATATCTAGTAAATCGAAACCAAATTAATAGTTTGAAATGAAAGGGTTAAAAACCTTTTTGAGAAGACAGTATTACTACCTTTTAAACATGAACTTCAAGTCGCATATGTTTTTTTCAGCTTTAATGCAAAGTTTTAGATTCAATCTGTGTTATTTGTTGCATAAAGTTCACTAATGCGGACAGATTTTTATTCACACACAATAGGTTAAACTTCATTCATTCATTCATTCTATTACTACTCTATCATTATAGCGTACACGCTCACACGTCTATACACACTAAAGAGCACGCGTAAACACACACACATACACACACACACACGTATATATATATATATATATATATCGATCGATAAAGAAAGAGATGGGAGGAAAGAAAAATTGATATACGTTGATATCAGCATAGAATGTATTGAATAATTAAAACGTGTGTAAAATTCGGAAAAATATTATAATTTTTCCATGGGATATCCAGGTTGAATATATTTTTTTTTATACTGTTCCTTATTTTCAACAATGCCTTTTCCTATTCTTCAAAAAGATGAAATATTTTAGGCATATTTTATAAATTTCAAATTCTTCCTCCCCAACGATTCCTGGAAGTTGATATGGAATTACTACTATCAATACTTTTACCAGTCTACTACAATTAATAATAATAATAATAATAAGGTATCTAGAAAAGAGGGAGGAAGAAGATTTGCCCGCATCGAAGACACCTTTGACGCATCCATATAACGGCTCGAAGACTACATAGAAAAACACGAACGAGGACTAAATACAACCATCAGAAACGATACGGGCAACACGATAGACAAAAAAGTGACAACGACTAGGAAACAAAAATGGGAAGGAAAACAACTCTGAGGCCGGTTTAAACGTCTAATAAACAGCATCTCATACCCAAAAACCTTGACCTGGCTAAGAAAAAGAAACTTTAAGATAGAAACGGAATCCCTCCTAATAGCAGCACAGGACAACGCCATAAGAACCAATCATATCAAAGCAAGGAGAGATAAGACGCAACAAAACAGTAAATGTAGGCTATGCGGTGACAGAGACGAAACGATCAATCACATTATAAGCGAATGCAGCAAATTAGCACAGAAGGAGTATAAGGCGAGTCACGACTGGGTCGGCAAGGTGGTCGACTGGAAATGTGCAGGAAGTTTCAATTCGACCATGCAAACAAATGGTATATGCACAACTCAGCACCTGTCCAAGAAAATGACACACATAAACTCCTATGGGACTTTAACATAGAAACGGATCACTTGATCCCAACCAGAACACCAGACCTCATAATAATCAACAAAAAAAAAAAAAAAAGAAAATTTGTAAAATTGTCGACTTTGCTGTCCCGGCGGACCACAGAATAAATCTGAAGGAAAGTGAAAAGAAGGATAAGTACCTCGACCTTGCTAGAGAATTGAAAAAGGTGTGATCATAAAAGTAACGATTGTGGCAATTATGATTGGTGCCTTAGGCACAATAACTAAATGATTATTAAAAGGCCTGCAGGACTTGGAAATTGGCGGTCGGGTAGAGACTCTCCAAACGACAGCATTGCTAAGAACGGCCAGAATCTTGAGACGAGTCCTGGAGACTTGAGGAGACTTGCTGTCACTCAAACTCCAATGTAAAACCATCAGTTAACGCTGATGTGAAAAACTCTAAAAGAGTATATTTTAATAATAATAATAATAATAATAATAATAATAATAATAATAATAGAAAAGAATCCGTCCTGGAGAATAAGACGCCCAAAATTCAATGGAAATTTTAGATAAAAATGGTTCGCCTAATCCCGGCCAGAAGACTAGACCTAGTGATAATTATAAAAAAAAAAGAGATCTTATCGTACAGTGGACTTTGCCATCCCAGCAGATCAAAATGAAAAATTAAAGAAAGCGAAAAGAGAGACATGTACTTGGATCTTGCCAGAGAACTGAGAAACCTGTGGAAGATGAAGCTGACGGTGATACAAGTTGTAATTGGCATACTTGGAACGGCACTCAAACGCTTGGAAATGGGAGCTTGAAGAACGAATCGAGGCCAACGAAACGACATCATTATAACGATCGGTTAAAATACTGAGAGGAATTTTGGAGAAAGTCAGACTCCAGTTAAAGACCATCAACCAAAGCTGGAGTAACAAAAACTCACCAGGAGTTGAAAGAAAAGAGAGAACCGAAGTAAAATCCAGAATTCGTAACGAGGACAACGCTAAATAATGACTATAAACTTCGTTGAAACGACAAAGGAAGTGACCGGTTTGTGAATATTTAAAAAAAAAGTTTTAGCGATAAATAATCAAAGAAAAAGTTCAATGATTATCCTTCCAGATTGGTAAATGTAAATTAGTCTAAAAAGATAATGGAGGTTAAAAAGAAAAGGGAAATGCTGAGTAACTGGTGTAGAATTTTTAACTTCAGGAGGCAAACAAGGGTCACACGACTTGAACTATCTTGAGAAAAACCGCTAATCAGAAGTTGATAGGGAAAATATAATTGATGTACATTTCGCTAAATACAGACCGGGGATCATCATGAAGGAATGGGAATTTAAACCGAAAAAGAATATTGATAAAAGTTTACAAATGAAAATGAAAAAAAGAAATAAGATGTTTAAAAGTGAACAGATGGACTTTAAAAAAAAAAAATTAAAAATTAGTAAATTGAAGGCAATATATTTTTGTGACCTGCTTAAGTGTTTTTTTTTTGTTTTGTTTTTTTTATATCATATCTGTGACTGAACCGCTGATAATAAACCACCCCTAAGTATTGTATTGCCACAATATACTAACAAAAATAAATTACATCTTGAAAGATGATTAAACGTTGGACCAAGACAACAGGTCTGAGTGTTATGATCAGGAATCCATTGATCTTCAATACGGGACGCCATGGCACATATCGAATTTTGGCTATTCAAATTTGAGGTAAAGGAACAATAATCTCAGTAACCTTTTAATTTAGAGACACTGACAGAAAAAAATAGAAAAGGGAAAATGATAAAATTGTACTTCAATTCTATCTGAAGAGGCAATAGAAAAAGAAGATAGAAATGTAAGCAGATTCTGCTATATTTAATATGCGAGGTGCATTCGATAAGTTTCCAGACTTTTTTCGTATGGGCACTTTTATTGATAGTAAACTCATTAAACTCTAGTCCCCTTCAAAGTAATCTCCTCCGATTGCAATGCACCTGTTGTACCATTCCAACAACTTCTGGAAGACCTCATGGAAGTCCTCTTGTGTGCGCGTGTCAATGACCTTCGTCACAGCCTCTTTCATCTCCTCTATTGTCTCATAACGACGGCCTCTAAGCTTAGGGAATAACCAAAAGTCACAGGGAGCAATGTCCGGACGATAGGGAGGGTGAGGAAATGTCTTGATGCCCACCTTGGTCAAATAGTCTATGACAAGGATCGAGTTGTGGACTGGTACATTGTCCTGATAGAAATGCCACTGACTCGATTCGAAGAGTGCTGACCACTTCTAACGGAATCTCTGCCTGAACTACCTTAAAACCTCAACATAGTAACCCTAACCCTAAACCTTTGGCCAATCAACTCTGGTCTATTAACTTTCTGACTACTTCCACACTTCTCATCATTTCTCACAGACTCCCTGCCTTCCTTGAGTCACTTACACCACTCAAAAACTGATGCTCGATTGATTCAAGATGGTCCAAAAGCAGTGTGAAGCATTCCATACGTTTCTGTGGCATTTTTTCCAAGTTTAAAACAAAATTTTATTGCATATCGTTCTTCAAAAGTGTCCTCACGTCCAGATTGCATTTTTGAAGTTCACCAGCTGTGACAATCAGGCTTTAGTAGGGTGTATTCCAATTCCTGCTGTAGCTATTACTTTGAATCTGAAATCATAAACATAAACATCAGTCATCTCATAACATGTATAGCAATGACATAGTGAATTTTCAAGAGTCTACGAGAATTTTAAATACCCATACGAAAAATGTCCGGAAACTTATCGTATGCTCCTCGTATAAGGCAAAGATTTTCGAGCCACGCTTGAATGGTATTAAAAACATTGGTTTTCTGACTTTGAGAAACAACAAATATGTCATCAAGTAAACAGAGAAGAATATCAACTGAATATCAACAAATAACAGACAGAATAGAACAAGTAAATAAAGAAACAGACAGAACTCTTCGGAGAAAAGGACATTTACAAGAAATTGGGAATGTTAAAAGCGAGCACAATCAAACAAGTAGAGATGAAAGAAAAGAAAATGAAAAAAAAAAATGGTATCTCCAACGGATGAGAACATTTGTCGAAACTAATTTCTGCAATAGGAGTGTTATCGAAGGGATAAACACCGGGGTCGCGTCCATCTTATGGTACTTAGAACAATTCCTAAAATGGACCAGGGAAGAATTTCAATAAATTGACCTTAGGACAAAAAGTTAACGACGGTGCACAGGTCTTGAAACCTGTTTGGTGATATAGACAAATAATTAGTCAAAAAAGAGACAAAAAACGATTCACCAACATCGAAGATAACGTCAATGCATCAATACCACGAATCGAAGACAACATAGAAAATGAGTAAATTAATTACATCGATTAGAATCTGTACAAACAACGTAAAGATCAACATAAGAATAATTAGTTGGAAAGAAAAGGGGAAGCTGACGAGATCTCACGCAAGATGACCTCAACATGGCTAAGAAAGGGAAACGTTAAGAGAGAAATCGAATCTCTTCACGAAGCAGCCCAAAAACACCATAAAGATCAACTGTTAAAGCGAAAATAGATAAAACGTATAGGGATAACAAACGGAGGATATTTAGTTAAAGAGAAGAAACGATAAGTCATATAAGTGAATGCAGCTAATTATCAAAAAATCAGTTTCAAACTAGACTCAACTGAGTGGGAAATAGTGATCTACTGGTAATTGTGCAAAGTATCGAAAGTTAGCTATACTGGTAAATAGTATATGCACAAACTAGAATCGATCCTGGAAAACGACCCGCATAAAATTCTTTGAGATTTTTAGATGCAAACAGATCAGCTATTTCCAACCTGAAAACCATGGATAATTCAAGTTACAAAATAACATTTCGTATGAGAAGACCTGGACATGGTTTATCTAAAGTGAAATAATGAGTAATCTAATAAAAAGTAACAGAAAATAACAGTTTGTTGACTAATTATGTGAAAATTATTATCGATGATATGCATGGAAGTTGCAGACATATAGAGAGAAATTGGGCTAATTAATACCGTTATGAGTACGGCCAGGAACCTAGAACAAAAGTAATTCAGCTGCTGTCATGACTGGATGGGTAAATTGATCCGCTATCAACTGTGCTAGATAATGAAGTTTGGTAATTATAATAATTATCGTAATGATAAAAGTAATAACTAATGACCATGCATAGGGCATTACATCCCAGAGACAACTTTGACAGACTATATGTATAAAGAAAAGAGGGAGGAAGAGGACTTACCAGCATCAAAGACAGCAATGACGCGTCGATACCACGACTCAAAGACTACATAGAAAAACACGAAGGAGGACAGAAACAATACTAACAGCACAATGTACAACAGAATGACAATAACTAGGAAAAAAACATGGAAAGAAAAACAACTCTATGGGCGTTTTAAACGACTGATAACAACACCTCACACGAGAAAACGTGGACGTTGATAGGAAAAGAAAACTTTAAGAAAAAAACCGAATCTCTCCGAATAGCAGCACAATATAACACCGTAAGAACTAATCATATCAAAGCGAGAGTAGATAAGATGCAACGAGATAGCGAGTGTAGGTTGTGCAGTGACAGACAAGAAACCATCAATCACGAGCAAATGCAGCAAATTAGCACAGAAGTAATATAAGACTAGACACGACTGGGTCGGCAAGGTGATCCACTGGGAGATGTGCGGGGGTGTCCTCGTGCTGTAATGGTTAAAGCGATGGACTTCGGAATCGTAGTATGCGAGTTCAAACTCCAGTCGCGCTATTACGTTCACTTTCGGGCAAATACCCTTGGGAAAGGTATGAACCTCCTTATCCTCCCCACTACTGTTCTTCTCGGAGAATGGCTTTGGCATTAAATAACCTACAAAGGTTGATATGCCATTAAACAAAGAAAGAGACTGGGAGATGTGCAAGAAATTTAAATTTGACAATATGAACAAATGGTATATGCATAACCCAGCAGCTGTCCTAGAAAATGGCACACACAAGCTCCTATGGAATTTGATATACAAGCTGATCAATTAATCTCGACCAGAAGACCAGACCTTATAGTAATCAACAAAAAAAGAAACTTGCAAGATTGTCGACTTAACAGTATCGGCTGAACATAGAATAAAACTGAAAAAAAGTGAAAAGAAGGACAAGTACCTTGACCTTGCTAGGGAATTGAAAAAAACTATAGAACATTAAGGTGACGATTATACTAATTGTGATTAGTGCATTCGGTACAGTAAATAAAGGACTATTAATTGGACTGAAGGACTTGGAAGACGAGTGGAGACCATCAAAAATATAGCATTATTGAGAACGGCTAGAATACTAAGAAGAGTCCTGAGGACTTATGGAGACTTGCTGTCTCTCAAACTCCAGAGAAAGACTATCGGCTAACGCTGATGTGAAAAACTCTCGAGGAGTAAAAAATAACAATTATAATAATAATAATAATAGTAATTTTTGTTATATTTTAACTGAAGCGCTTTGACTTACTAATAAGCTAAATGTTTTTACCAGATGCAATTATCTCGAGCTAATTGAAGAATTGTTTAAATTTATCGCGCCAGACTCAAACATTTAGCATTGAATACTATAGAATCTTTCCCACCCCTCAAACACTCACACTTATTTCAAATTAATGTGTCCCCACCCTAAAAAAAACAAAAACAAAAAAAAAGAAACAAAAAACAAAAACAAAACCAAACGCAAGTGGAATTTTTCGAATGGAATCTTCTAGAATCAGGTGTTATGTAATTATTTGGAAAGATATAAAAGATTCAACTTAAGAAACATCTGGATGTATACAAAGACTAAACAATTCTTAGAAAACAGTCGTTTGGTAGAGGTTTGCACAGACTTGTCTTTTTTAAAAAAAACACATTAGATTTTCTATGACTTGTAAAATCTGTTGGTGATTTTTTTATATATTCAAATTGAAGAGCTTTGACTTACTAATCAGCGAAATGTTTTTACCCGATGAAATTAAATCGAGCTAATTGAAGAATTGTTTAAATTTACTTCGTCACCCTCTATATTGCGCGACGACTTTCCCAATCGATAGACGTTTTAGCCCCGTATTTTGCCGTAAAATCATCCAAAATCTCATTTGAAAAATTATCACCAGCACATTTAAAACTAAGTTAAGTATAAGATATTACTATTAAGCTGGAAAAAATCTTTCAAGCAGTCCACTCTATTTGGTTGGGAAAAATAAAATAAAAAGTAGGACAAAGGACTTTCACTAAGTTAAAACTTCAGTTTAGATTTACTTCCAGAATTTCTTTTTGACCCGCTGTTTATGAACAGGTGCTCTCCTTATAGCCAACATGGGAGACCAGGTCATCACCCTGTGAATGTTGGCTACTCTTTTTTCAGGTACATGAATGACGATATTAGCAACCACAACGATCAAAGACCAAAACGAAAATCATGGACCAGGGGAGACAATCATCTTGCACTACACCGCTATTTTAGGAGTAACCCTTCACAAAGAGGCTTGCTAATCAAGTTGGAACAATAATAAAAAAAAAGATGGTTTTATGACCCTGAAACACTTGACATACAGGAGAAAACACAGACACAAGACAGTACAATTCCAAACAAATCAAGTGGCCCCAACCAAAAACATATCAGAAAAGAACTGCTAACTCTTGAAAATGAATACGCCACAGTACCAAGTAACCCTACTGAAACACTATCACGAGAACAACAAACAAATATAGAAAACCTAAAAAGAATTATGGACAGTGTGAAGACCACCCTTCAATTATGAAGAAACATAGAATGGAGAACACTTAAAACAGAAACAAAAAGAATGAATCAAATGCTACCTTACATATCAACAAAAAATATATCTGAGTTAAATGATCTAATCTATGCAGGGGCGTAATTTGTGTGTGAGAAAATTGGATCCCCTCAAAAAGTACGAAGAAACAGTCAAACCAGGATGGAAAGTTCGACTGGAAACCCAGATAAAAATCTACGAAAACAAGACAAAATGGTAAAAAAAGAAAGATCCTAGAATATGGAGGAAGAGAATAGAAAAGACAACACGAGAAAAAATAACAGTACAACATGAGGAAATAAACCAGAAGGTTCTAGCGAAAGATGAAAGACTAAAGAGATATCGACAAAGGGTAAAACAATACAGACAAAACTGGACATTCCAAAACAACGAAAGAAAATTTTATCAACAATTGGGAGGACATGACACAAAAACATACCAACAACAAGACGCCAGAGAAACCGAATAATTTTGGACGAAAATATGGCAACCGACAAGCATAACGAAAAGGCTGAATGGATAAACGATATGACAAAAGAACTAGAAGGATTCGAGGAAGGCCCCAAAGCGGAAATACACATCGAATTACTCAAAAAGACACACAAAAAAAGATATCAAACTGGAAAACGCCCTGAAATGATGGAATACATGGATTTTGGTTCAAGAAATTCGCCTCCATTCACGACAGACTAGCACTAGAAATGAACAGATGCCTACAAGATGCGTAAGTACCTGACTGGATGACCAAATAAAAGACCACATTAATCCAAAAGGACCCATGTAAAAGAACTGTTCCAAACAATTATAGGCCCATAACTTGTTTACCGATGATATTGAAAATATTAACAGCACAAATAAGGGAAGAGAAATACTACTCGCTTATAAACCGCAGATTGTTCCCTAATGAACAGAAAGGATGCAACAAAGGATCCAGAAGCATAGCAGAATCAATCTACATAGATCAACACATCCTAAATGAAAGCAAGAACAGACGGAATAATCTAGCTATGGCCTGGGTAGACAACAAAAAGGTATATGATATAGTTCCACAAAGCTGGATAATAAACTGTCTCAAAATGTACAAAATATCACACAAAACCACAAACTCCAGCGAAAAAAACCCTGAAAAACTGGAGACTTGAATTAAGAGCAGGAGGAAAAAGCTTGGCTGAAACAAAGATCCAAAGAGGGATTTTCCAAGGAGAAGCACAATCACCACTACTGTTCATAATTGCCATGATACCACTAAACCACATACTCAGAAAATGCACAGCTGGATACAAACCTAGTAGATCGCAAGAAAATGTCAACCACCTAATGTACATGGATGACATCAAACTATTTGCAAAAAAAAACAAAAAGAACTGGAAACCCTAATACACACAATTAGAATATACAGTCAAGACAAAGGGATGGAATTTGGCATTGAAAAATGTGCTCTGCTCGTCATAAAAAGTGTCAAACAAAACCTAACTGACGGAATAGAACTATCAAATCAAGACAATATCATAATACTTGCAGAAAAAGAGGCCTACAAATAATTAGGAGTCTTGGAGGCTGACACAATCAAACATGTCGAAATGAAAAAAAAAAATTAAAAAAGAATATCTCAGGAGAACTAGAAAACTAGTCGAGACTAAACTCAATGGCAGAAACTGTATCAAAAGAATAAATACTTGGGCTGTATCCCTCGTTAGATACTCAGGACCCTTTCTCAAGTGAACCAGAGATAAACTTAGACAAATGGACCAAAGAACTAGAAAACTAATGACCATACACAAGGCATTACATTCCAGAGCCGACGTGGACAGACTATATGTAACTAGAAAAGAGGGAGGAAGAAGACTTACCAGCATCGAAGACAGCGTTGACACATCCATACAACGAACCGAAGACTACATAGAAAAACACGAAAGAGGACTCATTACGGTCATTAGAAATGACCAAAAAAATGACAAAAACTAGAAAACAAAAATGGGAAGAAAAGCATTTCCATGGGCGTTTTAAACGACTAATAAACAACATCTCACACCCTAAAACCTGGACCTGTGTGAGAAAAGGAAACTTTAAGAGAGAGACCGAATCTCTCCTAATGGCAGCACAAAACAGCTCCATAAGAACCAATCATATCAAAGCGAGGATAGATAAGAAGCAACAAAATAGCAAGTGCAGACTATGCGGTGACAAAGATGAAACCATCAATCTCATAATAAGAGAATGCAGCAAATTGGCCCAGAAGGAG
Source organism: Sepioteuthis lessoniana (assembly GCA_963585895.1). Classification (NCBI taxonomy): domain Eukaryota; kingdom Metazoa; phylum Mollusca; class Cephalopoda; order Myopsida; family Loliginidae; genus Sepioteuthis; species Sepioteuthis lessoniana. The sequence continues at coordinate 28,006 of CAUZXS010003440.1, forward strand.
TACAAGGTGGTCCACTGGGAGATGTGCAAGAAAATTAAATTTGACCATGCCAACAAATGGTATATGTACAACCCAGCATTTGTCCTAGAAAATGATACGCACAAACTCCTGTGGGACTTTGATATGCAAACGGATCACCTAATCTCGGCCCGAAGACCAGACCTTATAATAATCAACAAAAAAAGAAAATCTGTAAAATTGTCGACCTTGCTGTCCCGGTAGACCACAGAATAAAATTGAAAGAATGTGAAAATAGAGATAAGTACCTCGACCTTGCTAGAGAATGGAAAAAAGTATGGAACATCAACGTGACAATTATACCAATTGTGATTGGTGCTTTTGGCACGGTAACTAAAGGATTATTAAAGGGCCTGGAAGATTTAGACGTTTGCGGCCGAGTGGAAACCATCCAAACAACATAATTGAAAACTGCCAGAATACCGAGAAGAGTCCTGGAGACTTGAGGAGAGTTGCTGTCACTTAATCTCCAGTGAAAGACCATCAGATGTCGCTGATGTGAAAAACTCTAATAAGTAATAAATAATGGTAATAATGATAATACATACGACCTTACTTCGCAGAGATGAAATTAACAGTCTATATGTGTCAAGAAAAGAAAGAGGACGTGGACTTGCCAACATTGAAGACAGCGTTGAGGCATCTATTCAACGATTCGAAGACAACGGTGAAAAGCGCACAGAAAGACTTATTACAGCCACCTGAAACGATACTAACAACATGAGGATCAACAGAATGGAAATAACCAGAAAAATGTGAAGAAAAACAACTCTATGGAATAACAAGTGAAATCTCACAAGAAAAAGCCTGGACGTTGGTAATGAAGGAAAACTTGAATCTCTTCCAAAAGCAGCAGAAAACAATGCCATAAGAACCAATCATATCCAAGAAAGAATATATAAGACTCAACAAAACAGCAGATGACGATTATTTGGTGATAAAAACGAAACATGATAAGCGAATGCATCAAACTAGCAAAAAAAAGTGAATAAAACCGTGTCTGGTTTTATTCACTGGGTGGGCAAGGTGATCCAAAGAGAATTCTGCAAGAAATTGAAGTCTGAGAATATGAACAAATAGTATATACACAACCCATCGTCTTTCTTGGAAAATATAACGGATCACCAAATATGGGCCAGAAGACCAGACCTTGTAATAATCAACAACAGAAAAAGAAACATAATCACCAAATTGTGGAGTTTGCTGTCCCGGCTGACTATAGAGTAAAATTGAAAGATAATTAAAAGAAGGATAAGTACCTGGACTTTACTAAGGAATTGAAAATCCTGTGGAATGTAAAAGTGATAGTTATACCATTTGTAATTGGTGCTACATTCACCAAATGATTGATGCAAAAACTGGAGGATTTGGAAATAAGAGGACAAGTGGAGAACATCCAAACTACAGCATTATTGAGATCGGTCAGAATACTGAGAATAGTCTGGGAGACATAAGGAGACTTGCTGTCACTCAAACTCCAGAGAGACACCATCAACTAACGCTGGAGTGAAAAACTCTCAAATGAGTAAATAATAATACTGATAATAATAATAGAATACTGAGAAGATTCCTGGAGACTTGAAGAGACTTGCTGTCACTCAATCTCCAGTGAAAGACCATCATCTTACGCTGATGTGAAAAACTCTAATGAGTAAATAATAATAAAAATAATAATAATAATAATAATAAGTCAACAAAAAAGAAAACCTGTCGAATTGTGGATTTTGCCATCCAGGCGGACAACAAAGTACACATAAAAGAAAACCAAACGAGAGATAATTACTGAGACCTCGCTAGAGAACAATAAAATAGGAAACCTGAAATGTCGGTGATACCAATTGTAACTGGTATTCTCGGAAACATCCCCAATATCCTGGTAAAAGGAAAACTAAGAAACCAGAGGACAAGAGATCATCTTGACTACAGCGTTAATAAGATCAATCAGACTACTGAGAAAAATCCTGGAGAATTGAGTAGACTTGCTGTCACTCAAACTCCAGTGAAAGACCATCAGCCAACGCTGGTGGGAACAACTCTCAGGACATGAAATATGAAAAGAATAAAACTCTCTGGGATTTTGGGATACACATCTGTCACTCAGTCTACGCCAGAAGACCAGATCTAGTTTTAATTAACAAAAATATCATCTAGAGGATTTTGCTGTGACAGTAGACCCTAAAGCAAATGAAGAGGAAAAACTGAAGAAATATCTACAGCTTCATCATCATCATCATCGTGCTGGTAGCACGGATATCCCTGACCCTCTCTCGCTACTCCTTCCTATCGTTCATCGCCCCAGGCAGGTCTTCAGGACAACATCCTGTATCCTCACATAGCTGCTGAATGTACGTTCGAGCTGGTCACCCTGCTTTTGCGCGGCCATGTGTGGAGATCCATAAGAGTACATCTCTTATCATTTCATCTGCTGCTTCTCCAGCAGTGTCCTGCATGACTGGTTCGTCTAACTTGAATAGTTTTCGTGATAGGGGGCAGGTGGCCGTACAGTTGGTGTCTTGTGGGGTGTTGCTGCCAGGACTTGTTCAGGATTGCATGCAGCATTCTTGTGTAATTGCCATCTAGTTTCTTCTCCAGTCGTTTTGTTAGCGTCCATGTATTGCATCCATATAGCAGTATCGATGTGACCGCTGCCTGGAAGAAACTGCGTTTCATTTTATCGGTTAGGTCTGATTTCCATATAATCGATAGCCTATTGATAGCTGTCCATGCTTTCGTTAGCCTCGTTTCGATGTCCTTTTCGGTTGATTCGACGCTGCTTCCTAGGTAGGTGAATTTGTCTACTAGTTTAAGTGGGGTTCCTTCTAGAGTGGAGATGTCCCCCGTTTGGTTATAGCACATATATTCCGTTTTGTGTGCATTAACATAGAGGCCTATGCTTGCTGCTGCTCGTTCCAAACTATGCAGCAGTGTTTCGGCTTGGTCAGGTGTATTTGCCAGTATCGCTATGTCATCGGCGTAGTCGGCGTCGGTAATTGTTGTTGCGGGGTATCTTCTGCTTCTTTTCTTCGTCAGTTCGAAGCCATTCTCTTTGATTTTGTCAATCGATGTTCTAAGTACGTAGTCTAGACAAATGATAAAGAGGTACGGGGCCAGCGTGTCCCCTTGTAGTACTCCTGCTACAATGTCAAAGTATTCTGTGTCTCCATCCGGTGATCGTATTTTTACTTTAGTGTTTCTATAGAGAATCATTATTGCCGCTACGGTTTCTTGATCGTCGTTGTAACACTTGGAACAATCTCTAAGAATACTGAAAAGAGAGTCGATGAACTTCAGATTAGAAAAATTATTCAATTTATCCAAAGCATAGAGTTACTAAAATCGGTTATATTGCTTAGAAGAGCCTTAGAGATTTGCTGTCAGTCAGACTCCGGTTAAAAACGTTTGGTGTGAAAACCTCACATCATAATATTTTGATTATCTTCTGTAGACAAATATGGAAAGCGCAAATGGCATCAAAATGATAGAATCGAAAGGAATATTCTTTGGATCACTCATCATAAAATGTAATTATCTCTCTCGTCTCATGTATATCGGCCGTCCATATGAACAAATAGTGAACCCGGAAGTGAATATAAAATTGAAAAATCGAGCGATTTATAGATTGAAGATTGATATATAGATTCATCTCCGACAAAAGATAACACATAGCATAAGTGAGAAAATTCATCATCAACATTTTCATCATGTTTCCTGGTTAATGCCAGTTTCTAGAGTCTCTCTCTCTTTCTCTCCCTCTCTTTCTCTCTCTTTCTCTCGCTTTCTTATACTCTCTCTTCCTTCTCTCGCTTTCTAATACTCTCTCTTTCTTATACTCTCTCTCTCTCTCCGCTTCTCTCGCTTTCTTATATTCTTTGTATCTCTCTCTCTCTTCTTCTCTCGCTTTTTATACCCACTCTCTCTCTCTCTCTCTCTCTCTCTCTCCTTCTTTCGGTTTCTAATAATCTCTCTTTCTTATATTCTCTCTCTCTCTCTCTCTCTCTCTCTCTCTCTCCTTCTCTCGCTTTCTTATACCCTCTCTTCCTTCTCTCACTTTCTTATATTCTTTATCTCTCTCTCTCTCTCTCTCTCACTCTTTCTCGCTTTTTATACCCACTCTCTCCTTCTTTCGGTTTCTAATAATATCTCTTTCTTATACTCTCTCTCTCTCTCTCTCTCTCTCTCTCTCTCTTCTTTATGCTTGGCCTTTTTTATAATCCTGTTATTTCCAGCCCATGAACAGTACTCTAACTCCACCTCTCTCCAAGACTCTTGCTTTGCAATTTCATGATTTTTTTTTGTCCTAGACTATTTTCCCATAAAAAGATTGAAAGCAGTATTTTCTGCAACAACATCTATTCCAGTAGAAGTTGTCTGCGTTGTCTAGGCATTTTTATTCCTGAAAGACATGATAATACTTCCCATTGTCCTAGATATGCGTGAAATATTAAGGCCAACTGAGAACATTGTATTTGATAAGAAAACAAATCTTGGAGAATGAGAATACTAAACTCATAATCCTGGAAAGATATCTCGCGCAATCCTTGTAAGATATGTTTCAACTCAATCCCTAAGTGACGAAAAGGATGCGCACTAAGTGAATTGTCGGTAGAGTACAGCTGGTTTTAATTCACTGTCTTACTTTTGCTAGACTGAATTATTTATCAAGTCTAAAGAACCCAGTCTAATCTACTTTTTACTCATAGCTAGGAGAGATCAGTTGAGTGACAAAGAAAGTGTTTTGGATACATTGGCCTAGCGGTTAGAGTGTTCGCCAATGTCCCGGGAGACCTGGGTTCAATCCCAGGTCGAGTCATACCAAAGACTCCAAAAATGGTACTTGCTTAAAACTCAGCATTATAAGGTAAGAATAAAGGGTAAAGTGGAGCAATCCAGAGAAAGAAGTAGCGCCCTTCCCTACACCTTGGTGTAGTAGCTATCGAAAAGTGAGCCTTCGGGTCACCCTCGACTATGGTCGCCATCTTTACTTTTACTTTTACGACTTCTTTTCAAGTGACAGCGAAAAAGATAGAGGAGATTAATAAGAAAAAAATAACAAAAATAAAACGACCGTTATTACGATACAGGTTTTTTCTTCTTTTTTTCCGTAATGGTTGATTTCTCTTATTCAACTACAAAACTATCAGTTTGTACGTTATTGTCAGTCTGGATCAGAAGTCTTCCTTCGGACATCACTCTCAAAATTGGACTTAACGCCATCTCAAGCAGATCCCATCGAAAGGAGAGATGAGATTACTCCGGATGTTCTCGATTTTATTATTCCATTTATTGATTAAATTCTTTCTGGAAACAAAGACCTTTGCTTCTTTCAGAGAAAGAAGAGAGTTACAGTACAAGACACATTCTGAGGTGGCGCGGTTGATTGACTTTTATGGCATTTTCTCCTAAGTTTTGTTAATGTCTAGAGTTAGGGAAATGTATTCATCGAAAATTTTTATATATATTTTTGGTGCAATCCTTTAACAGTTTTTTGCACATTATCATATAATATCAAGTATTCATATCAACAACAAATAATGTACTTTCAGTTGCACGGTTCACGATTTCCACTCTAAAATTAGTAATTATAGTCCTAGCAGAAGGAAAACTCTGAATTCAAACTTGTTAAACTCCGCTTAAAAATTGACCTTCTGTCATATCCTGCCCGAGCTAGGGGGGTGGTGGTAAAAATGATAGTGCTAAAAGTCTTTCTTGTCATTGAGCGTTTTTGGACTATTGTCTTCATCTTTATTGTTATTTCCACTACGTTTCTGCCGATATGTTCTCCGGCCTTCTTCAGGTGTTTGTCGAATACGGGAAACTTCACGGAACTTCGAACTACGTCCTTTATTGAATCCACGGGGGTCACCTGTTCTGATTCAGTTAGCCATAACCGGGTACAAGTGTTAAGTATTCCTGTATTGTTACACGTCTACAGTTAGGATTGAACCTGCAGATGATTGTCTCCTTAGAAGCTTAGAGAACCAAAGCCTATAACCGTTACGTCATATGTCCTGCTGGACAATTCAGAGTGAATTTTTGGGACTTATAAACCTAATATTCTTACTGGACTAGAATTACTACTATTATGTATGCTTTTTTACCGGTGCTCATATTCCGATTTTTTTTTATGGCTAATGTTATTGCTAACGTTATGGCTGACAGAATCAGAACAGGCGACCCCCGTGGATTCAATAAAGGACGTAGTTTGAAGTTCCGTGAAGGTTCCTGATTCGACAAAAACCTGAAGAAGGCCGGAGGACATATCGAACGAAACGTAGTGGAAATAACAATGAAGATGAAGACAATAGTCTGAAAACCCTTATTGATTAAAATAACCAAGATTCGTCTCAGAAATTTAGACAAGTAGTATTTTTTGCTCATAGATATATTTTTCATCTTAATAGGAAAAGCTCTCAAAAAACAATTATAGCTTCAAATATCAATTCTTATTAGTTACGATTTACATTTCTATATAAAGTAGTCTGATCTAACACAAAAAATCGGAAAAAATGTTGCATTATTTCAAGTATACATATCTAATACGAATAAGTTAAATGGTTTCCAGTGTTTTTTCTAAATAGTCATTTGTTTCATATATTTATTTTCAAGTAACATATAACAACCCGTCGTAAATAATTCATGTTTCAAACTTGCTCAGTCGGCCGGGGTTATAGAATACACCAACTGCTTCTCTGTAGAGGGGTAGGCCTCCCACCCCCAACAAGTGTCCTATTTATGACACTAAACAATCTGATGGTAAGGTTCCAGTAATGTTGGAGATTTGGGGAATGCGGAGTACCCGTTCATTGTCATCACTCCCAGGCCTACTCACGACCGGAGTCGAAGTACCTGATAGGGTCCAGTCTATGGGTCAAATAGAACTAAACTGAACTTATGCTAAACAGAACTGCTTGAAATACGACTTTTGACACTTAAACTGCATACTTATGCTAAACTGAACTGTTTGAAATGGAACTGATTTTTTTTTTAAATAGAATTAAACTGTGTACTTATGCTAAACTGAAGTGCTTGAAATAAAACTGTTTTGACATTCAACTTAACTGTTAAGACTTTTAACTGTTTGTTAACAAAAGTATACTTATACTAAACTGAACTGTTTGGAATTTAATTGGTCGTTAAATAACCCGAAAAGAGTCGGTACGCTGTGAAAAAAAACAGTCAACCCACTTCTAGCGACAATTCTTCATTGAAATACTTTAATTTTTCATTGCATCATCTATTTGTATCTAATACTGATGATTTTCAGAAAGTATTTTTTGATTCAGAGTTGGGACCCTAAATGATACAACAATTCCGAGTAAGAGTTGATCAGGTTGTAATGACAATGAACGGGTACTTCATATACCCGAGATCACCCGAATTGTGAGCCTCACCATCAGGTTAAGTTTAGATTCATTTCAAAGATACATTTCGGGCAGGTCTTACACCTTTACTGTGAAGGCTGGTAGCGTGTTCAATACCCTGACAACATAGCGAATAATTGCCTAGTGTTGAATGATAATTTATCAGACCCTAGTAAATAACTAACAAAGCCTTTTTGTTGTTCAACGAAATGCATGCTAATTCATTTTTCTTTTTTCTCGATTCTTTTTCTCTTTATTCGAAAGCCTATTTCCCGCTTTGTGATCATGTCGTGTGTTTATCAATGTAATCAAATCATGTTGCCTGTTTCAAGTGTAATCCCATTAGCGTTTTTCGGATTAATTATGTTCTTGTGCACATCTTTGTTAAAAGATTCTATCGCATTTTCATGAAACATATTAGATTTATGTCCCTTGGAAACCGATTTTAAGTCCCAATTTTCCAGCCATTTTGAGTATTTCGTTTGTTCATATAGATAGAGACTAGCATAACATATCATGGTATATTAATTAATTTGTTATGGAAATAGAGTATAATTCCATTACAAAACATGTCCAAGTGGACTTTTCTTAAGAGTATGATAAATTCCCACTCCTTTTGACTATTACCCTTTGCTAAATTTAACATACGCCGGTGGTAGAAGAAATGCAAGAAAAATATGGCTGTCATGGCGGATATGGCAAAAACGGACAAAAACTAACAGAAAGAAATGTAATGAACAAACAACGACGGAAAGAAATACACGCTCAAAAAATGAACAGCACACCCCTGAGTAATAAAGATGAAACGAAATAAAGAAATAACAAAATCAAATAACATTAACACAAACGTTAAGAGGACAAAACGAAAACAATAAAAAAGAAAGAGGAAAAAATGTGGATGAAAAAAATGGATAGAAAAATACCAATATATTTTTTGGTCGGTCTTCTCCACACGGACCGCAGACTTTAAGAGAGTGTGACATTTTCCGAAATCCTATTCGCGAAACTATCACTCAAAACACAAATAACCAATACTGGGAAAAAATCAAATAGAAAAAGAGATGACATTGCAAAAGACGACGGCGTACGACACCTAAGTTATAACTAATGTAGAAAAAAATAAGCTGTATCAAAATGCCGGACATTTTTGCGAATCTATTTTCGAAACGTGATATTTTGTGTCGAAAAGATTGCAAAGAAAAGGGTATTAAAAGTACAGAAAACATGACAAATCGACAGTAGGTCCGCACCATTAACCAAACCACCAACGAACCGCGGTTGGTCGAATCAACAAAATTTCGGTGTTTAAAATATTTCAAACTAATACTCTTCCACAGAATATATATATATATATATATATACATATATATAAAAACGTGTGATAAAATCAACAACCGAAAGTAAACGCATTTTTTTTATTTGATTTTTTTAAAACACAAACTGCACACTAAAAATGAAGATTATCGTCCCATGTAGTCTCTGCTCTTAATTATTTGGCGTATATATATATATATATATATATATATATATAATTCTCTTAATATCCTGTCCGGTGGCAAAAGCTGTTTGGTAGCGCCAGGAGTGGCAGTACTGCCTTGAGCTACCGAAATTGTGTTATCACTCCTGGTTGGCGGCTGATGAGGACAGGGTATCGCACGTGCTTTCACACGTTGTATGATGAAAAAATATATATATATAATTAAAATCTAACCTCAAAAAGCGTTTTTTTTTTTTTGTCATAATACTAGAATGAAACAAATGTTTGCGATATTTTGGCCGACAATAATTTATAGAACACATATCACGTTACCGAAGCAGTTCATGTTGAGGAAGCTTCTCACTGTGCTTGGTAGTGCGCAGACACGTTATGCACTGTTTCAGTTTTTGTGCGAATTGAAATCCAGATAAGTAGTCTAATTCGGTAACTAATGTTTAAGGGGTCAAACAGGGCGAAGGGAACATCTACTGTACGCATCTTAATTCAAACAAATTTTACCAAAGACTGTTTCAGTATTATCATTAGCGTACATCTGATCTGTTGGTCCAGTCGGCTAGGGCTGCAGAATACACCGGCTGTATCTCTGCTGAGGGGTAAGACCCTTCACTAAAGAATGTTCTGCATATGACATTAAACAATTTGATGATGAGGTTCGAGTAATGCTGGAGCTTTGGGAAATGTGGATTACCTGTTAATTGCCATCCGGCCCGGAGTGGTAGCACCTAGTATGGCCCAATCTATGAATCAAATAGAACTAGACTGTACTTTTGGTAAACTGAATTGCTTGAAATAGAAAAGTTTTGACTCTTAAACTGCTTATTTATGGTAAACTGAATTGCTTAAAGTAGAACAGTTTTGGCATTTAAACTGTGTTCTTATGCTCCGCTGATTTGTTTGAAATATAACTATTTGGTCATTTAACTGTGTATAAACAAATGACTGATGTTTAATTAAATTGTTAGAGATACATAGCAATACTTGGAACCATTTAATTTTGTTAACATGCTAAACTGAGTTGTTTGGAATAGAACTGTTTTATCATTTGACTGTGTAAACAAATGACATTTGTTCATTTTGATTGTTTGTGATATAAATAAGTGAAAACATGTAACTGTATGCAGAAAATTAGCTCAAGCTAGTAAATATGTTATCTACAAAATTTTTTTTTGAATCATATATTTAATATATATCTATAAAAAAGATCTTTCATTTAATGATATACTTTGTGTGATAGCCCAGAAAACTAAAATAAAGCCAACCAAAATAAATTCTGATCTGTCTTAGAAATATTTCGCTTTAGAATTTTTGTAATTAAAAAAAAAGTCATTTTATTTTTATAGTGGAGATTCCTATATTAATTTTTAAAATTCAAACAAATTTATACCGTACAAATGTCACGCGAACTCATAAGTGACGTACTCTTGTGGACCCCATCACATGGACGAGCAAAGGTTGGACGTCCCGCTAGAATCTACATGGAACAAGTCTCTGCCTATGAAGACCTGCCGAAATCGATGGACGATAGAGACGGGTGGCGAGAAAGGATCAGGGATATGCGTACTGATGGTGTGACCTGAAGGTAATGATGTCACGGATAAGTAAAAACGCTGTGGTTGGTAGTGTAATGGTAGTTGATGCACTGACTAGTTGTGTATTGATTCACTCGGTTTGGTTTGGTTTGGTTTCTTTGTTTAAAGGCATATCAACCTATGTAGGTTATTTAATGCTAAAGCCATTCTCCTAGAAGAACAGTAGTGGTACTATTTAAGCCATAGCTGGGAGGACAAGGGGGTTCTTACCTTTCCCAAGGGTATTTGCCCCAAAGTGAACGTAATAGGGCGACTGGCGTACGAACTCGCTTACAACGATTCCGCAGTCCATCACTTTAACCCTTAAACCACGAGGACACTCTTGATTCACTCTGTCTGTGACTTGAAAGACACACAGATGAATGAACAATGTAGTATAATTTGGAAATTTATGCTTTATGAATTTTAACAGGGCCAGAGTTGAGCGGAAAGTGACAAAAATATTTGCTGCGAAAAACGTGAAGGCACAGTACATCAGAGAACATTAACCGAATAATTCAAGGAATTTCGATGGGGTTAAAAAAAAAACTCAACTGTATTACAAGGTCATTCAGGTGTTAAACTATAGATTTTGAGCATAGACTTTAACTCAGAGAGTATCAAGCACTTAGAAGTAAAGAACTCAGAGAGTTCAAGCACTTAGAAGTAAAGAACTCAGAGAGTATCAAGCACTTAGAAGTAAAGAACTCAGAGAGTATCAAGCACTTAGAAGTAAAGAACTCAGAGAGTATCAAGCAAACTTGTTATATCAAAGACTAGCGTGGTTTGTCTACATGACAGCTTTATCAAAACCATCTAGAACTATTGATTTCTACCCTACGTACTACAAAAAATATTGCAAAAAATTTGACTCATCCCAGTGTGACACTATGAGTTAGATACATGTACATACATGTATACACACTTGTGTGTCTGCATCTATACGTGTGCGTGTGTGTGTATATATATATATATATACACACCCACGCACATGTGAGAACACCCACGCCCGCCTACACATACACACACACACACACATATATATATACACATATGTATATGTGACAAGATGAGTTAGATTCGGCGTGGGTATCAAATTTCAAATGTTAGGAAAACCCATTAACTTGATTATGGAAATTTAGATAAGAAAATGCTTATACGTATAGTCACGGGTGTGGGTAAGTGTAAAGTACTTGTTGGGTACCGGTCAAAAACTTTAAAGGGTCTGAATTTAATGTCCCTGTATCGGAGACGGCCAGGCTAGAAAATATTTTTATGTGCACTTTTTAAAGAGAGAAACAGCCACCCAAAAAGTTATGGGTTTATTCGAGGGTGTCCCTTGGCCGGAAATAATAATGAAACATTCTGTATATATACAGGTGCGGTTTGGGTCATAGCAGTTAGACTTAGTTTGGGTTCGAGGAAATTTGATTAGACCAGAACAGCGACATTACCAGCCGGACCCAGTTAGTTAAGATAATCTTTTGCCAGCCGAAACTCAAACTAGAACTACTTATCCACAAAGTGTTACACGCTCTCCATCCTCCATTGGCGTTCTAACCACAATGTTGTTGTTGTGCTTTTGTTCTTTTCCCTGTGAACCTGCCTCTCGCTCGATCCGGCCAGACAGAAGTTCTCGACGTGGGGTTAGTAACTTATGCAACGAGCTGCAGAGGTGGGTATTCTCACACCAGTAGTATTTTTTAGATATAGTTTTTGATAAGTATACATTTCATCAGTTACTAATCGGTTGCTGGGTTTCACATTTATCCTAACAACCAAGTGTCAGGCCTAAAATTTCACTTTGCCTCTTCCACCTGCTAGAATATTAAAAACAATAATATACTTAAAATTATGGAAGACACAATGCTAGTCTCATATAAGCAAGTAAAGTTGGCGAACTTAGTCGAGTGTGACCAGAAGGCTCTCTTTTCAACAGCTAATACACCGAGGTGTAGGGAAGGGCGCTACTCCTTTCCCTGGATTGCTCCACTTTACCCTTGGCACGCGAGTGTTAAGCATGGAGGTATCAAGTACCATTTTTAAAGTCTTTGGTATGACGTGACCTGAGATAGAACCGAGGTCTTCCGGACCATTGGTAAAAACGCTAACCGCTAGGCCAATGAGCCGGTTTAGCCTCATATAAAATTGATCAAACGGACCTCGCTGCAACATGTTTTTAACCCATGCAACATGGACGATCTTTTGCATTTCATTTTGCGTTGATGCTTTTGAGAAATGATCGAATCCATCTCGTCCCTAAAATGGGTAAATAATATATCAGAACTAGGTTCTTTAACACAGGCTCGAGAAAGGGCCAAGAAGAAAAACTGTGATGACGCTAGTTGTCCTCCACTTAAAAATGAGCTTTTGTGGAATCTTTCAGGATTGAACTCAGCTCTCTGATTTCATTTCCTATGGTGATAGCTGTTATGGCTAACGAGTCTTCTTTTAATAATTATCAGCTATCTTGATTTAATTTCTATTCGTATTGGTATTCTCTAATGGTTGGGTCAATGTCTTCCTCAGCAATTTTTTATGTCTATTTACATTTCTCTGAATGAAATATTTGATATAAGTGCCTCAAAGAAGATGAAAAGAAGAGAAAGAAGCAGAGAGGGAAAGTTCCCGACGTGCAGTGGCTAATGAGTTGAACATCGTAGTGAGTTCGAATTCGACTCACGCTAATACATTCATTTTCAGACGAAAATCCTTCGGAAAGGTATGGTTTTCTTATTCTCCAAGCTATTGCTTAAATATTACCACACATGTTCTTCTTCAAGGATGTTTTAAGCATCAATTATCTATCAAAGGTCAATATTCCATTAAACAAAGAAACCAAAACAGAAAGAAGGACAATAGTTTTAATCTAGTGTTAGTTAAAATTGATAGCAAATAAATATTCTAAAATCCTAATAATTTTAATAAAATCTTAAAGTATTTACGAATGGATGAGGAGAGAAATGTTTTGAGTAAATGTTATCATTATGGGTAAAAAACCTGAATGAAGCTTTTTGCGTTTTATCTTTTGAAAAACCCATCGGAAAATTCATGAATGTATCTGCTTCCCCCTTCAAATAAAATGACATACTGGGTTCGAAAGCCTAGGATAGACAATCAATCAAAAAGAAACAAGAATCCAGGAAGATCTTTTGTTTGTTTGTCTTTTTTTCTTTAAGCGTAATGATAACTTCACATAAAGTCCATGATTTCCACGAGGATTAATGTATACATCACATGTTAAATACATCTAATATACCGGTTCCCTAACTGAAAGTTGGGGGTGTCCTCGTGGAGTAATGGTTAAAGCGATGGACTGCAGAATCGTAGTAAGCGAGTTCGTACCCCAGTCGCGCTATTACGTCAACTTTCGGGCAAATACCCTTGGGAAAGGTATGAACCCCCTTATCCTACCAGCTATGGGTTAAATAGTACCAATACTGTTCTAGGGGAATGGCTTTGGTATTAAATAACCTACAAATGTTGATATGCCATTAAACAAAGAATCCTAACTGAAAGCTACGTCATGAATGTTACCTTAAATTAAATTTGGTTGGGAAGCTCCAGTTCTGGAACTATGAGGTGGCTGAACACAGGTGTTCATTCAAATTAACCCCATGTCCACTCTCAATAAGTCATAGCGATAATAACTGTTATGGCCACATCTATAGCTCGAATAAACATGTTTAAAACGATGTTTAAAATAGGTTGGAAGTACGTTTATCAATACTTTGGTTTCTAAAATATTGCTATCCCACTAAGTATGAAGTGTTTATCTGTTTTAGATTATAATAAAAAATCATTTATACGGTTCATAAAATTAAAAGTCATTACTGAACTCGGCATATATATATATATATATATATATATACACACACGCATATATATATATATATATATATATATATATATACTAGGTTTCGAGTGGCTAAATTTACACCGTGACGTAATTGGTGAAATACTAAACTGCACCCCCGATGTAAACGAGTTTGAATTCCATTTGAATTATTAAGTTCATTTTCAGGCTGAAAATAGCTGAATTTCCACTGT